>OW240915.1:318181502-318234076 GCA_933207985.1 Pelobates cultripes
GGGGCACTATAGGGGTAGAGGGGGCACTATAGGTATATATGGGGAACAGGGGTACTATAGGGGTAGAGGGGGCACTATAGGGAACAGGGGTACTATAGGGGTAGAGGGGGGTCACTTTAGTGGTAGAGGGGGAACAGGGTTACTATAGGGGTAGAGGGGGGCCCTATAGGGATAGATGGGGAACAGGGTTACTATAGGGGTAGAGGGGGGCACTATAGAGATAGATGGGGAACAGGATTACTATAGGGGAAGAGGGGGGCACTATATGGATAGATGGGGAACAGAGTTACGATAGGGAAGAGGGGGCACTATAGGGGAAGAGGTGGGCACTAAAGGGATACATTGGGAACAGGGTTACTATAGGGGTAGAGGGGGGCACTATATGGATAGATGGGGAACAGGGGTACTATAGGGGGAGCAGGGGCACTATGGTCTCACTTACCAGGCAGCAGATTCAGGCCTCGGTTAGCTCCGCCCCCGCCGACCACTTGGCTCCGCCCCCATCGGCTGCTTGGCTCCGCCTCCTACAGTCTCTTTCGCTGCTAAGCCCTGGTAGAGGGCAGGGGGTGTGCAAGCTGTGTTAGCCATAGGGCGCCCCCTGCTGCCATGGCGCCCTGTGCGGCCGCACAGCTCGCACACCCCTAAGGCCGGCCCTGCTCGCCAGTCGGAGGATACACAGGATATTTGTATTTATTACTTTATATAGATTTTTTATGTTAATTTGTTTTCAACTTTTAATTTATTTTATAAAATAAAGAGCACTGTGTGCACGTTTACAATATCACGGATCCAACCTTCCTATACCGGGCACCAAGGAGTTGTGTCACCCTGAAAAGACACATATATGCTTCAAACTCAGAGCCAGTTTTGTAAGGCTCTGCACCAGGTGAGCGCTCTCCAGTGTGTTATAGTTCACAACTAAGATACAAACTCGCTGCACTTAGAAGTTTTTTATTTTTTTCTCTTCACTTTTTTTCCCTGTTACATACTCTCAACTACCGTCACCACCAGAACGAGAGGGATAGAGTGTCACCCCAAGACTCACCTGTATTCAACTTTGAAGCCTATATGTTAAAGGCTCCTAAACATGTGAGTTAAATACCACTCACCTACACCACTGTATCTCACTTATTGTGTTACGGATTTACACTATATGGTTTTATGTTTCTTTTTACATGTATGGTCTAACCTGACCTGAAATTTTGAAAGGGTAAGCTTGAATTGAAACCAGCGCTGCACTGCAAATATTGGGTGTTTGGGGTAATAACAACTTTGAACACCTGGTATTGTGTTTACCTGTATATGTCCTATTTGTTGATATTACACGTAAATCCTAAACCTCCATTCAACTCTTGGTTGAAATTACCCCCTTCTTGTACATTCATAAGTAGAGAAGTTTGTACATTCCAATTTTGTAAACATTGTTCATTCTTTTATCCAACTGCTCCATATATAGTTAGAATTTGGTAGAATCTCTTGATGAGTGTTAAGACTGGGGTGTGAATTTAGTCCTTTTGAATTATAGCAAATATATACAGAAAATATTTAAATAAGAGATGGTAAAGACAATAAATCAAGTTAGTTATAGGTTTAAAATAAATGATGCAGAAATAAATGTATAAAATAAAAAGGAAAACAATAGAGATAACAATGTAAAGTAATGATGATTTGGTAATGTTTTGTTTTGCTTTGCTAAATGGGGACTCACCTATTGTTTGAACTAAATCTACCTCTTGCTTTTGGCATATGTGTAAGTATCTCTCCATGCATCTAAGTTAATCTATATAAATTTATCACAAGATGGACTACAAAGGGGAAATGGAAGTAAACATTGTAATCTTAATCCTAACAACACAGGATGTGACAGTCTCACAAATATATGAGTGGCAATAGATGCTGTCCATGTTGGTCACTTCTGTTTCTGGTGGTGCTACCCCAGTAGTTGCTGGGTTTGAAGTCTTCTAGGTGGAGACATCTCTACTCAACGAGGACTTATTTCAATAATGTATTCCAGCCCTGTGGTGATTTCTATATGCTCTTTCTCTCTTTGTTACGTCAACTGTGTCGCCTGTCTCATTTTATGTAGGTATGTGAAAGGACTACCATTAAGGAAAGGTGAAAATATTGCTTTACACTTAATTATTATTGACAGGTGTTCAGGTATAGTCTGTTACTTCAGTACAAGTTGAGTATGATTTACACACAGTAAGGTACCCTTTAAAACACAATATATAGAATATTTTATTAGATGTTAACTGAATACACATTTGTTTGTTTGTGTTTGGCTGCATCACTGTGCATTTTGTGTATTTAAGTTATGAAAATATTTTTCCCACTGTTCACCTTGTTTGATAGATATTCCTAAACACTATGAATAATATACATACAATGAATGGCTTTTCATCTGATGGTCAAGGTAGAGGGCTGGATAAGACATGATTAGCATTCCTATAATGGATGGTCATTCTTCTCTTTGACAAATATATATCAGCGTTTCACATTGTTTATTTTGATGTTCTTTAGTCAATGTATTTGTTTACATTGTTGTGGTGACCTACAGGAACAAAAAACATAAAGAATAGAAATGAATTAGATGGGACACTCGTCCGGCACAGATAACGTATTTATCATTTTAATCTCTAATATATGTCATGATTTTTCAAATAATAGTAATGAAGTCTGAACAGCAGAGATATTTTTAGTTATTTGGGTCAAGTATATTAAATCCAGGTCATTTTTCAAGTGTTTGGTAAGAAAGAATTACTTTCTGAATAGAACCTTTCATTCCTTAGCACTTTCATCAAAGATCTCAATTTCAAAACTTATGGATGTCTTGATAACCTGCCCATTTCCCTTGCCTTCTTATTTCCACTCTACCTTGATACCCCTTTGAAGGGAGGCACACAAAGACAGAGATAAGGTTTCTCATTTGTCATAGCCATGGAACTATGTATTTAAGCTTATTCTGTAAGAGGTTTAAACAAAGCCTTGTATTACAAAATTGATTAAAAATGCTTCAGTTCTTATTCTTTGATCAAAGGCACTTATTCGAAGTTGAAATTTTTCACAAAGTCATAGTTACCATCTGATTCCATCTTTTGTGAGTTAGATAGAATTAATTGATAAAAATAAAAAGTTACAAAGTCATTACTCTACAGAGATCAAAGTAAACACATCATCTTTTGAAGCACTCAGTCCTTTGTGTGTGTTTTTTTCTATTGAACAAAGTATTAGCTTTAAAGTGGAAAAATACCTTTTAAAGAAAGACCTCTGTTTAGCCTAGCCACGGGTTGTGTGATTTATTCTTTACCGAATGATTCAAATCTGATACAGTTCTATAGTGTGATTTATTAAAATAAAGTAGTCAATATATATATGAGGCAAAATAAAATAAACAGATACATTAGTTAACAAATGTTGAACGACATTTTAAAATGTACAAATAAATAAGTGCATTTTGTTATATCTGGTTAATTTGTAACATGAATAAAAAAGAAAAACACGGTATATAGTACTAGATAAATTCCAGTTTATATACCGTATATATATATATATATATATATATATATATATATATAAAACACTAAATAAATTTTATTTATATAGATATATAAAGCACAAAATAAACCTAGGATTACAATGAGCATGCCAGTTTAATGTATTAAATAAAACCCTAAAATAAAAGTATTCAACTAATATAAGTGCATATTCAATATAATAGTTAACCCATTAACTGCCAAGCATTTCATTATTTAAAAATATTAGCATACAATTTATTTAACAGTCGATGTTTCCTGTGCTATCATACTGTATATCGGTTTATTTTGTAGTGCAGTTTTTCTACTTTTTTTTATTAATAAGAGAAAATTGTTTAAGATTGGCAGTCTAGGCATAGCTCATCTTGGATTGCTTCTTCCACTGGCGCATATACCACACTATGAGTGGCATTTGGTGAAGGAGCCTTGTTTATATTTAATATGCACAGACGGTGATTCATTTTCATTGAGGTTATAAGCTTTTATATGAGGGCTTCCCTCATCATCCTTCTACATATTTAACTGTGTTTATAATGTATTATGTAAAGCTAATGTTTTTACTTTTTGAAGCATGTAATGCCTCTTTTAATACTTCAATAAAAATACAAATTGAAAAAAAAACTAAATTAAATATGGAGTACTTACGTAGCACACAACAATATGATAAAATGGCAATTTTATGTATAGACTGCTGTTCAGACAAACATAAAACGTAAAATTATGCAAATGCACATAATTTTTATTTTTTATTTATTCAGTTGTCCTTTATATAAATATTGGGGAAATTAAACGCTATAGACAATAAATGGGATGCCTTATCTTGCAATACACTAGACATAACATGTGACAAAATACATAAAGAAAAATAGTCAAATACCCTGCTTGCATTACTAGTAGTACAGCTTACTAAAAAAGGCAAACACATGTAAAATGAGCTTCTGATTTTGAGCACAATACCAACATATGGAAAAAATTGTTAAATAACATATTTAGAATATAAAGGAATTTAGAAAAAGGAGTGCAGTCTCTGTAATGCTAAGACATACTATTCCCTCCTCCCCCTTCCCTGATTACAGGAATAATATGATTTTTGAATTATCCTTTACTGTTTTAAAGGACCAGTGAAGCAGTCAGTTTTAGGACATTTGCAGATACCAATTGGGTGGAACAAGGTCTTGGTAAACAAACTCATTCCTGCACAAACATGTAACGTGTGTAAATACAGTTTTGGTAGTGAATTGAGTTAATAGACTCAAATATATCAAAAGTAAAAATTACATAAGAGCAATAAAAATTATGAAATAGTACAGATACTTTTGATTTCATTTCTTATGTATGTTGTTAATATAAGAAGATCAATCTCATGACTCAGAGTATTGCTTGGCTTAACACAGGAAGCAGGAATTGAGAAACACGAAACACAATTTTCACTTGGACACTTAGACACTTGGACATGATCAATCAGATAACAGGAAGAATTTTAGAAAATGTTGTAGCTCCCAAATTTCGTATATATAGAAAGAAAAAGTAACCAGTGGAGGGAAAAAAGAAGAACAGTAAAAATGTTTTATCGATATAGTATATGTTTATTAAATGTATAACATATAAATATAGATATTTTTTTCTGCTCCTCATTTATTTTCCCATTATTGGTCTTAATCTGACAATATAATCAACCTTTAGTGACTGTTCCCAGGCCATCAATCATCTTTTTGTCATCAATCATTACTTTCTTTGGCATTAAGAGTGGATTTTGAATCTCAAATCAAAACAAACATGATCAGCCATCGCGCATTTTGTTTGGCTTGTGATTTAGCTATATTCTCGTGGTTCAGCTACATTTTGGCTCATCTTTTTTTTTTACCTCTTTTGGTTACTTTAAAATAAACAGGAGTATCTCAATGACGCATATATGTTATTAAAATATATTAATATATATAGTAATCGCCAAGTAATCTTTTATTTACAGCCTACGGTAATACAGCTTGATTTTTATCTTAGTGGTACTTCTCATCTACTTAATCTTATTCCGTGTATTGAATGGTCCCCTGGTTGTCTTTTTGGATTTTACTGCTCTCTACCCCAATATTCCTCATCCTCATAATACAGTGAGGGAAGCAGTATAATATCTTTTTAATAATTACACAATAAGCTGTCCACTAAACATCAACAAGTTTTTTGGATTGTGCCAGCTTTATTCTCAAGCATTATTTTATATTTGAAAATCAGTTTTATGTACATACTGCTGGTAATGATATTATTATTATTGTTATTATTATGATATTTATAGAGCGCCCTCAAATTCCGCAGCGCTTTACAATGGATGGAAGAACAGACATGTAGTTGTAACCAGACAAGTTGGACACACAGGAACAGAGGGGTTGAGGGCCCTGCTCAATGAGCTTACATGCTAGAGGGAGACACAAAAAGGTAAGGATAGTATTAGACTAGTGACAGTTGCAGAAGAGGAATCAGTCAGGAGCTATTAACAGTTTAATTGATACGCTTTTATGAAGAAGTGGGTTTTTAACGATTTTTTGAAGGAGTGGAGACTGGGTGAGCATCTAACGGAGGAGGGAAGCGAGTTCCACAGGAACGGTGCAGCCCTCGAGAAATCTTGAAGGCGAGCATCAGAGGTGGGAGTATGGACAGAAGATAGACGGAAGTCTTCAGCAGATCGTAAGGGCCTAGACGGGACATACTTGTGTATAAGGGAGGATAGATAAGTGGGAGCAGCATTATGTAGAGATTTGAAAGCAAAAACCAAAATTTAAAATTGAGCTCTATATTTTATAGGAAGCCAATGTAGGGACTGACAGAAGGGTGAGGCATGGGAGGTGCGGGCGGACAGGAAGATGAGCCTCGCCGCCGCATTCATTATGGACTGTAACGGTGCTAGTTGGGAGCATGTAAGACCACTGAGAAGTGGATTACAGTAGTCAAGGCGAGAAAGGACAGTGGAATGGACCAACACCTTAGTCGCATCTGGCGTTAAGTAGGGGCGGATGCGCGCAATATTTTTGAGATGGAAATGACAGGATTTGGCGATAGATTGAACATGAGACTTGAAGGAGAGATTGGAGTCAAAGAGAACACCTAAGCAGCGAGCCTGCGTGGTGGAGCTGATGGTAGCACCGTTGACTTAGAGGGAGACAGACACAGGAGTAACAACACTTGAGGGAGGAAAGACCAGAATTTCAGTTTTGGTCAAGTTTAGTTTAGGAAGTGGGCATCCATCCAGTTAGAAACAGCAGAGAGGCAGTCAGAGACACTAGTCAAGAGGGACGGGGATGGTGACAACCTACACCAACCTAACCATGGGGTGGTGGGAGACACAATACATTTTGAATAATAATTTATTTCATAAAAATATTGTGTTTTATAAAAGACTTATTGACTATATTTTTTTTAATTTGGTGTGGCAACCAGTAGATCTTTTAAATTGTGTTTTTTATGCTAATCAAACTGATATAGGTCTAAGTTACACACAGGAATATAGTAATAATACATTATATTTCTGGATCTCAACATATTTCAGGATAAGGAGAGATATCTCCAGATTAGTAACCATAGAAAAACAGTAGTTATTGCCAGGTATTTGAAGGGCAATGAAGCTGAACAAAACCTTTTGCTTTGTCACCCTCTGTCAGAATGCACAAGGTAATGATATATTTATTGCTATTGATCACTTCTAAGAAAAGTACATTAATTGGTCTGATTGTTGTGGGCTATGCACTGATGGGGGCAAGCTATTCTGTTATTCTGTTCTGTGCAGTTGTGGCATGAAGGTAGCCCTTATATAACCTGGAGTCATTCAGAGGTAAGCTGGTTCTCTCGTGGTAAACTCCTTACTGTTTGAACGTAGACATGAGGTACAGGTGTTTTTTTAGACCATTCCTTCCAACTTGCTTCCCAGTTATATGACTATGATTGGTTTCAGGCTCTTGCACACTTATCTCATATTTTTCTACAAATATACAATCTAAGTTTGGCACAGAATAGTTCAATATCAATTTTCAAAGTTTCAAACAAAATTAAGTTTATGATTATAAAATTAGCTTTTTGGAGGTCATGTATTGAAAAAAGGCCAACCTGAGGTATTTTAAACTTTACACCATTTTCTTTCTGATAACTAGCTACAGCTCTCCCAGGAAATGATTGAGAAAATAAGTGAACACTTGAAAGGGCTAAAATCATCTTCCCAAAAGTATCTCTCCAAAACTGGATTGCAAATCCCTTTGAAGGAGAATGCTTCTGAGCAGCCAGATTAACAATAATGGAAAATGAGGACTTGATCGGAATTTCAACTGATATTACTCTAAATGTTGAATTCAAAGAAAAATCTCTTATTAATTTTTGACAGTCATCACCAGAGAAGATGAACAGTTTTCTGTCAAAGTTCTTACGGTTCTGTTGGTATTTACAAATATGGAGCTGGTGGAGATGGCTTTCTCTTCTTATACTTTTATAAAATAAATACCATAGTGAGCTGAATGCAGTTACAAATTTAAGACTGTTTCTTAAAGCATTTGAACCTGATTTGAAAAAAACTATGTGCTTCAAAACAAGCTCAAGGATTACACTGATCATTTGTTGTGTGCTTTATTAATAGTATTTTAAAGCATCCAGTTTTTCAATTATTAACAAATTAAAGTAACATGCAACGCATCACGTAACCCCTTCGGTCCCTAATTATTTTCATTAAGTGAAAAATAATTCCGAAGGTAAAAAAATGATTATTCTTCTGTCATTCAAAAATGATATTGAAAACTAAAATGCATGCCAAATGATGTCTTTACCATGTTTTTTTCTCTCCAAATACTCTATAATGGATGTTAGGATTGAGAGAGAGTAATTTCATTTTCATCAATCTCATTTTCATTGAATAATGGCCATCTGATCCACTAGTTAAATTAACATTTTTGCAGATTTGTTTGTGCTACTGGTTTCCACATTCTTGCCAAATAATGAGGAACCTTCATATTGAGGTGCATGAGATCCAAAACATCTTTTTGCAAGTGTTCGAATTCTATGCATCCTTCCTGTATTCAAACCAATTACTAACAATAGTAAGGTCAAAGGCATGTGTACTCATTCGCAATGTCCACTTTCAAGGCCAAATTTCTATTCTGTCCAGACTGGTGAGTTGTTATTTATTACTGTATACTTTAGAATGTAATTGATATATGTTAATTACAAATGATCATCTTTATTTTAAAAATATATTATCAATAAAATAATTGTAATAAAATAATAAACCACTATTAGGCTATTTTCATCAATCAAGATGTGATGACAATTATGATCGACATTTAATGAAAAAGTTCTCTGCATTGGAAACATATATTAGGGTTATTCACTAAATTAAGAATTCAAAGAGAATTTCGTATTTATGTCCAAAGTAGTCCAACTAAAAGCTGACAGAGATTTTTTTTTAGTTTGACTATATTGACTTTAAATTAGACAAAATGAATAATCCAGTAAATTTTGTGTAGGTTCAAAATTTAAAAAAATGAGACTGGGGCAAAGGAAAAGCAGGGGTTGGCTGGAGACACAAAGGGAGCCTGGGGCAGAGAGGGAGCATGGGAGCTTGGGGTAGATGAGAAGCATGGGAGCCTGGAGTAGATGAGAAGCATGGGAGCCTGGGGCACAGAAGGACCATGGGAGCCTGGGGCAGAGGAGAAGCAAGGAGAGACTGGGGCAAATTTGAAGCAGGGGATACTGGGTCAGAGGAAAAGCAGGGGAATTTGGGGAAAAGGAAGAACAATGGAGTCTGGGGCAGAGGAGAAGCAAGGAGAGAGTGAGGCAGATGTGAAGCAGGGGATAATGGGGCAGAGGAAAAGCAGGGGAATTTGGGAAAAAGGAAGTACAAGGGAGTCTAGGGCAGAGGAGAAACAACAAGAGAAGCAGGGGATCTTGGGGCAGAGGAATAGTAGGGTAGCCTGGGACAGATGAAGAGCAAGGGAACATGGGCAAAAAGAAGAGCAATGGAGTCTGGGGCAAAGGAGAAGCACACGATCCTAGGGCAGAGAAAAAGGGGAGATGGGGAAGAGAAACATTTTGCTAATATGAGGGGTAACATTTATGGAAATGAGCTGCCAAGAAGTACACAAGTGAAAAAAGGTTGGGAACCAATGCAATGGAGGATTAAATAAAGAATAAATGTATAATCCCAAATTTGAAATCAACTGAAATGACACACCTATCAGGGCATTCTGTTGATTCTGGTTTATTTTTGTTCTGAATATGGAAATTTAGCCAAACACTCAATTGGCCCAAATTCACGTGGATTGCAGATTGGAATGATTTGTATCTCCAAGTCTTTACCTATGTATCTTTATTTTTCCAGTAATATGGAATGAAAGTATGCTATGATTTTGGCATGTGTAATTAATTCAATTTTATCTTGCAATATTTTGTATCAGTATTTGGCAACAGTATATTGTAAATAGCACAAGGTATAGTGTTTTTTATGTCCTTTAGAATTAGGAGATTGTGAACCAAGTAGTGATTTTGATGTATTTATACACATAGCAATCTATCATTGTTCAATCTCCCTGATCAAGAAAATGGATACCTACAAAAAGTGTTGAAGCATAGTAGCTTCAAAAATCACCATATCACTCTTGGACCGCTACGGACACCACCACACCCTTGTGTGCATTATCTGGCCAGAAGAGCACCAGAGGAAAACATTGTTATGTATAAATTTTGCAGTACATGGAGTGGCCCATTATTTTCTCCATGCACAAATCTAATATCATATGTCCCCATCAATGTCTCCACATTTGTTATTAAGGTACAAACTGACCTGCAAATCACTTGATTTAATATTGTCTGTATCATGCTAGTTCTCCCAATATATGTAAGATGATGTTAAACTACCCGTGTGGGTGTGCACTATGATATAGATGTGTAGTGACTTTTCTTGTTTTACTAAACTCATCCACATCAGTTAGCATCATCAAGCAACACATTGCATTGGATTCATTAGTGCTTTCAAGTAATTTATTGGATGAAAAGATTAAGAAAAGACCACCACAACTCTTCTATTGACGTGCTATAAGGCATATTTCTGACATTTTTTCTAATATGACTTAGCTTGTTGAATCTATCATTTTGCTTTGTTTTTTGACCTACATCAACACAGAGAAAGAAGAATCAAGGTAGCATAAGAAAAGACTTGTTATAAAGACATGACCTTGATTGTTTTCATCATTATTATGGACCCATTCTCCAGGTTTTCTTTACTAGATGAACTAAGCTTTTAATACCCAACCACGATGTACACCGAGTGGTAAATGGAAACACAATCTTCTTAGTACAAACTCTGCAGGGATAATCGACCATGTATATTTATTAAAGAATATCTTTCCTTATACTCTATGTCAAGGTTGCAAAATAGGATGAACAGTAATAGTTTTTTGTACTAACCTACTGGGGAACACAGTTCCATGTTTACTTTATAGCTCCTTAAGTTATACAGTTTATGTTAAAAGTCTCCTTAAGTTATACAGTTTATGTTAAAAGTATAGAAAGAAAAATGGAAAATATAAATGTAATATATAAATATAATAAAAAATATAAATATTAAATGTTGTTAATAAGTAGTATAAATTGCAGACTATAATTTTGGCCAACACACTAATAATGGGGTTAGTAAAAATTAAACATTAGGTACGTTAATCTAAAATAAAGAAAACGTGAATTACTGGTTAATCAAACGTGTGGTTGACTTCTGAAAAGTGTAGAGAATTCATTATGGAAATCACTTGCTGATTACTCATCATTTAAACTTTTCAAAATAATTTATTATCGAAATAATTCTAGCAATAAAAATACACAATATAATAACATTTGACTTCTGCTTTAAAGATGATATGTGATGAATAGATTGGAAAGCATTTCAATTTATACAGAACTTTATTGACAATAAATAACAGAAATAAACTAAATTTAGTGATTGAAGGATAACTGTGACCAGTATATAACCAAGTGTCACTTATTGTTGGGACACAAGATGGATCCGACGATGGAGAAAAGGGTAGAAGCACAAAATCAGTATCGTAGTAAATATGGGCCTAAATGAAGAGTAGTCAGGAAAGACAAAGGTTCGGTCAGGCGTCAGAGGAACCTAAATGGAAATCAGGCAAGAGTCAAATGCCATGGATAAAACCAAGCAGGCACTTAAGGTATTAACACCTTAAGGAGTCTGGGGAGCGGGGTCCTTTAATTTTTGCAGTATCATTTGTGTTAATGATATACAAATCTCCAGATGAGAAAAAAAGTGCACTATGGCTTTAAGACCATAATTTAAAGTGAACACCTGAACACCTATTTGTGCACAAAGTAGCAATAATTTATATATAGTGTAAAATACCCTTTATATATAATACTTTTAATGTTTGGAGATTAGGTATTAAAATACATATAAAGTGCAATGTGCTTAACACAGGTGCCAAAGTAGTGTAAATCACACACTAGATATTATTGAAACAGTAATACCTTCTCAAATTCACTTGTACAGAGGTATCCTCACAAGGTATTACATGTTCACACATAAATATAAAGGAAAACAAGTCAGAAAAAAGGAAAACAAATATTATAATATTGTTTACATAATAACAAATGTATATACACTGTAAAATGCACACACACAAGTGTAGAGCAGAAGAATCTGCTCTAACTTTAAAGGCTCCAGTAAGTACTCTCCAGGAAATGCAGGCGGACTTGGGGCTGGAGTGAGGTAAAAATAACTTTTTATTGCAAACAACCTTAAAACAGCTTTGCCAGCGTATCGTCTCGTCTCTCCTTTACTCCTTATGAAGCTCCTTCCCAGTCCCTCTATCAGGCCAAGATATCAGATCCGGGTACCGTTCGAGTCTTCCGGGAGGCGGGGTTCAACTTCCTCTTATATACGTGATGACATCACATAATAGCATGGTAGCGTGATGACGCGTTTTGCCGCATTTCCTGAAGATTACTTATTGGAGACTTTAAAGTTGGAGCAGACTCATCATCATCAC
Organism: Pelobates cultripes; assembly: GCA_933207985.1. NCBI lineage: Eukaryota > Metazoa > Chordata > Amphibia > Anura > Pelobatidae > Pelobates > Pelobates cultripes. The sequence goes on from OW240915.1 coordinate 318,194,065, forward strand.
ACTCGATAGTCTGCATTTTACTACGTTTATACACTTATTATCATCTAAACAATATTATAGTATTTTTTTTCCTTTTTTCTCCCTTGTGAGGATACCTCTGTACAAGGGAATTTGAGACAGTATTACTGTGGCACCTGTGTTAAGCACATTGCACTTTATATATATTTTAATACTTTATCACTAAACACTTAAGTATTATATAAAGGGTATTTTGCACTATATATACATTATTGCTACTTTGTGCAAAAATAAGTGTTCAGGTGTTGACTTTAAACTACGGTCTTAAAGCCATAGCGCACCTCTTTTTCTGGTTTTTGTTTCAATTTTAATGTTTTTTTTTGGATTGACACTCTAAAGGTGCAGCTACAAGTTTCTTAATATATATTTCCTTATACACATTTTGAAGTGCCATTTTTATACTTGATTATTTGTTTATTTATATACAAAGTTTTTTTTTATGATGCTTGCATGAATGTCGCCAATATGAGGAACACGTCACTAGAACTCTAATTTTTGGTTTTCAGATTCCTGGCTTTTTCTGAGATCTCCAGAGGACTCCACCTGTACCGCTGTGCCTCTTGACTTAAACTCTTCTTTGTATTACTGCATTATCGCTTATCTCCTGCACTGCTTTAAAGATAGGACTTTATTTTGGACTATTACTTGCCTTTGACAAACAGTATCAGCTTTATTCACTAGTGAGAATTGTTGGAAATTCAAAGCAAAACCCAAATTTGTTGTTGCTGAACTGAATGACTTTGAATTCATTGAAACAAACACAGAGGTTATAAAAACTCTGAGATCAAACAGAAGTTTAGAGTAACTCAATAGTTTGCCATTCAGTAAATCCCCACTCTGATCACCCAAATAGTTTTTGCTCATGTGTGCCATTACAGAGATAACCTAAATCACTTTCATATCAGACCAATCTCTCCTACAAGTGCAATCTAGATCTGAAATGTCAGCGAGTTCCCTCTGCATGAGCGATACAGTAACCAGGTACAGTATAGGTGACTATAGTGTTCCTTTAAACAAACGCATTGAAGCAAACACAGAGAATATGAGAACTCTGACAATGGACCGAAGCTTATAAAAACTGCCCTTTGATAAATCCCCCCATTTGGTCACTTTTGCCATTACTGAGAGAACCTATACAATCTGCATATCAGACTGATTTCACCCACAAGGGCAGTCAATTTCCAAATTGCTGGCAAGTTCTTTCTGCAGGAGAGAGACAGCAACCCAAGATGATAATTTTGGCCTTCTTTCGGCCTTGTCAGCAAGGTGTAGCTGATACTCTGCACAGTGACCACAGGATCTACTTCTCAATTACTCTTTTAACTTATGGAGAGAAAAAGCAATGCATCAAAGCAAAAACATAGAATATAAGAACTAACATTGAATTCACCTTGAATTCACCTTGAATTCCTTTAGTGAATAACCTTGCATACTTGAAACCCAGGACATACTTGAAAACGAGAGAAATCTCAATGTATCCATCCTGGTAAAATATTCTATAAATAAATAATATATATTTAAAACAGCTAATGCTTGTCCAGTGCAAATTTTTTTTTCATTGCAAGTTGTTCTCTTGGTTCAGCAAACCTCTTGGCAAGCTGCCAGAATTGTGTCACATTTCTTGATACGGTTTCTAATTGCGGGATATGAAGTTTAATTGTGTTACATTATAACATAACTCTCGAGAGTTTTGTGTAAAGGTATTTTTGCTTTCATGTCTAATCCAAAGAGAGTTCTTTAGAACATTGTTATTTTGCTGCTCACTTTATTTTCCCACTGCTGGATTCCTATAAGTGGAATTACTTTTGTTTCTTGTTAGTAAACCTGTTCTGTTCATCTTTAGAGTGTGTCCGAATTTTTATATTTTGATCTTATCTGTTCTACTAACTTACTTGGGACATTACAATGTAGGAGAGTTACATCATTACATTCACAGCTATACTACAAAAGTAGGATAGAAAAATTAAGAATTGATAACTCCCATAAGGGACATGCATTCCTGATTAACTTGCATTATAATAGTATCAATTTGTTGTAATTATTAAAGCACTCTGATTTATAATTATAAGTTAAAACACTCTATGGTATATCATGATACTTTATCACACTCTATTCGAATGTCATTACACTTCCTATATAAATTATGTTATAATTCTTTATATAACACAATGCTTGCTTTATAACATATCTAACACAATCTGTGTTTTATTGTTATTGTTATACTCCAATAATTATAATTTTGAAATGTAAATGCTGCTTATTTTTAAATGTCCCTGTTTTTTTTTGTTATGAATGGTATATTTCAAAATACTTTGAAATACCATGCTTTATTGTATATCCTTATATTTCAATTTGATTATTGCTATATTCTAACACAGTGTGCTTATTTTATATTCTAAATATTCTAACACAAGTCTGCTTATTTTATATTCAAACACAATCTATTCATTGTTATATTGTAACACAACTTTTGCATTATTATATTCTAATACATTCCGTTTATTGCTATATTCTAACAAAATTTCAATCTGTGCTTTTTGTGTTCTAAAACAATCTGTGGATTATAATGTTCTAACACAGGTTCTGCACTGATATATTGTAACACAATCTATTTATTGTTATATGTTTACTCAATCAGTCTATTGTTTTCCAACACAATCTGTTATTTTATAACACAAGCTGTTTATTAAATACATATTAAATTCATTATTTTTTTAACACAACATATTCTAGCACAATATGTTGATAGTTATATTGTACCCCTAACTGTTTATAGTTATTCTCCAACCCTCTGTAAGGTGTCATTTATCATTCTCTGCGGCTTAGAATTGATATCGGCATTCCCGAAAAACAGGGGTAGTCAACATTTGGCAGTCCATATGTTGTGGAGCGCATCGGGGGAGATGTGATCCACAACATCTGGAGTGAAGGTTGCCTACTGCTGCTCTAAAACTTGACTTCTGCTGCACAATCTCCTTTAACAATCTATATTATATAGTCATTAAAGACTATACATACATGGCCATTAAAGCTGGCTGAAATTGATTGTAATGAAGAAGAGTGAAGGGCAGAGAGTAGAGCAATAGAGATGGGAATATTCCAGAGGGCAATATGGCTAGAAAGAGGACAGAAAAGTGAGACAAGCTACAATATCAAATTAGAGTGTCAAAGTAAAATGGGTAGAGAAGTAGAAAGTAACAGAGATAGAAATCAAACTGAACTGAACCAAATAATGATAGTTTATGAATGGGGCTATTAGGGAAAGGTTTATGATTGGATGGTATTTAAGTCACTGAAAGGAGGGAAATAGCTTCATAGTTATCATTTTCGGCTCATCAAAAATCTGTGATCACTATTGTTCTCAAGTTCTCATTTTGCCTGCATTGTGCTAGCTTTAACTATGATGCTAGTAAGGAATGTGTCATTATTTTCTCATTAACCTCATCTATGCTGCATTGTAACCGAGCTGTGGCTTTCAATGGTTATGGGATGTTTTTGACTGATTACAGCAAATCTCAAGTAATCAGGTGGAGTCAAAGATTGAAACTATTGTTAGAACTGAATGCTTGCAACCACCAGTTTTCCTTTGCCCAGCTCGTCAGAGTCGTCAACATTTTATTTCTCTAGATACAGTAGTTAATTACTCTTGTAAAAAAAATGCTTGGAAACCCTTTATAAAAACCTGGATTAATGCACAACAAATGTAGTCTGATCCTCTCGTCACAATAGTAGGCATCCATGATTAGCTCAAATTTACTAAATACACACATTTGCACATCTCTATCTCAATACTAAACATTCAAACATGTCAATGGGCCCAATGTTTACGTTTGTTTATTATTCTTATCTCTACAAAGAGTTATGTCTTCCTTCAGATGTTCTAAATGGATGAAAACTGCATGTGCCTATCAAGCTCTGGAACAGGGTGCTCAATAGACTTGAAGATTCGTTTTGGCCCAAACTGCAGTCATTTTGGGCAATCGGGTGTTTGGCATCAAACAAAGAGATGATTGTTGGTGGGAAACGATTATTAATGACTAGGAGACAGTCATTAAATTATATTTACAAATCAAGTGAGAAGTGATCAAGTGAGAAGCAGTAAAAAATATATTTCTAAATTTCTAAATATTATAATTTATATATAATGCATAACATATATTTTATTTCTCCTCCTGTCCATTCACTTTGAATTTCTAGCAATTCTAACTTTGGTAAATAACCTTGATTCTTCTTTATCCACTGTGGGCTCTAATATAAAATGCATGGAGTTATGATGATTATGTATTGCTATTTGAATGAGAGAATGTACTTGATATCCAGACCACTGCATCAATGCACCGCAAAAGCAATGTAAGTTGTGCCCAGTTCCTGGGGTACTGCATTCAAACTACAAATTTTAATTGATTTTTCATTTATTTCAAATGTGTCCTGTAAAAAAATAAAAAATCTGAAAAATAAAATTAAAATATTTACTTCCCCAATACCTTAAAATATATTTGTTCTCTTTTTCTTTCCATTGATATAGTAAGCCTTAAAAAAAAATAAAAGTGTTCCGTTAAATTTTATTTTTAAAAGAATTGAATAAAAAGCAAAAACACAACTATTCACATCTTTAAATGAACATTGAACTTGATCAGTGACCATATGGAATTTGATAAGTATTGAATAATTTTGAACATCTTGTGAGTTTTGCAGAAACATGCTAAAATGCCCTACAAATAGTTTTATTAGGATTTTTAAAACGTATTTTACCCTTTTTGATGGGGACATTTGTCACCCCCTAACGGGGACATTTGTCACCCCCCAGCACTGCAAATCATTACACGTGCCTGAGTTTCGAGGACTCTCTAATGCCACATGAGAGTGGCACAGTATTGTAAGTAATAATGCCATAATCTTTGACACACCAGTTACTACAATTTTGATGCATGGAATTGGTATTATTACTCCCAATGCTGGGTTACCATTGAACAACATATTTGTAGGTGGGAGAGTTTTTGCACTGGAGGTTTAAACAAATGGTATAAGTGATGATAGATCTTCTGAATAACTTAACTTAATAACCATCATTAAAATATATGACCATATTTTGGGGTAGCCAGTGAAGGATAGGCTAGAATCAATTAATATGGGTTTAAGTCATCCACCCATATATTACTACCCTTATTCAGAAGCCACAGCATGAAGATTAGAGGAGTTAGACATAATAATCTAGAGGGGATGTAGGAATAGGTTCACATGTTCCTTTTGTTTAGAATGCAATCTGGGAGAAAATCCAGTTTATTTTACAGTCATCATATTGAAGCAAGTTGGTTATTTTGTAAACCATAACCATTGTGTGTCATGTGCAATAAGTGACTTTCAACTTGATTGTAGTGAATAATCCACAAGAGGTATAAGATAGCTCAGGGCCGATCCTAGGGTCACTGACGTCTGGGTGCAAGAATATTTTTCTTTCCTTCATAAACATAACACTTTTAACCACACCCATTTTCTATGTAAAACTCTCCACCTCTTTGGGCCCCCCAACTTCACCAGGTAGGGGCTATAATAAGAAGTTAGGGGCTCATTCTAATTGGGGGAGGAGGGCTGTAGTAGGGAGGATAGGGACTGTAGTGGTGGTTAGTGACTGTAGTAAGGGAATAGGGGCTGTAGTGAGGGTATGAGGTGTAAGAGGGAGGTTAGGGGCTGTACTAGGCAATAAAGCCTGCACATAGAGGTGACAAGAAGGAGAAGAGGGGCTTTAGTAGAGGAGTAGGGGGATCTAGGAGGGGATGATATGGACTGTAGTGGGAGAATAGGGGCTGCATTTGGGTGGTAGGGACTGTAGTGGTTGATTGGAGTTACATTTGGAGGGTAGAAACTGCCAGGTGGAATAAAGAACTGTAGTAGAGTGGTTTTGGGCTGTAGTTGGGCTAGGGATTGCAGTGGGGGACTAGGGGCTGCTGTTTGGTTAAAAGGGCTGTAGAGGAGGATTAGGGGTTGTAGTAGGGCATAGATGCTACAATTGGGGGATTTGGGGTTTATAGTACGGAATAGGGGATTGTAGTGGTGGAGGTTTGTGGGCCGTAGGAGGGAATAAGGGCTCCAATTGGGGGGATATTGACTTTAGTGGGTGGTAAGGGTCTGTAATGGGAGGTTTAGGGGATGTGGTGGAGCAAAAGAACTGCAATTGAAGGAGATGGGGGCTCAAGGGAGGGGGGTCCTCATTCCTTGTAGTCCCTGGGACTGAGTGTGAAAAGCAGAACCTAATACAAGGGGCAAAACATGTAGCGAGGGGCAGTGTATAGCGAGAGGGGTGCAACCTAATGCTTCACTCCCGACGATGCACCTATTTGTACATAGCGCTTGGTTGCTGTGCACCTCATGCACCTGCTCAGGATCGGCTCTGATGTACCTACTACTCTGGTGCACCACTCCAGAATGTCAATTATATTATAGAAAGTATATTAATTGCATTATGTGCTTTGTATTAGAATTGGGGATTAATGCGTTTCAGCTAGGTCAAACAAATCAAATGCCTTCTAATCTACTCCAGAACAAATTGATTCATCTAGGATTTACCTAAAGAGTATTGTTCAATAAATGAGACTGCACAAGTAAATCCTGAATGGGTTGATTCATTTGGGTGTGAAATAAAAAGCATTTGATTTGTTTCAACCAGCTGAAATGCATTAATGTTCAAGTCTACTTAATATCTACATAATAATAATATCATTTTACAAGACACAATATACATTTTTGGAATTCATTGCCTGGTCGGGATCAAAGTAATGGTTTTCACATTTTTTCTGTACTAGAATATGTTAATTAAGGAATGAAGATTGAACTGGGAATTTCAAAGTTGTAAGAATTATAATAGCCTTCTTATGTTGACTTAAGCCTTCTTAAATATCCTGTTACTGAAAAAACTTTTAAATAAGTATGAATGCCTCATCGTATTCCTTTTTTTCAAATATGATTTTTTGTTCTCTCTTCCCCTTGTATTTAACAACTTGCGTAGAAAAATTATATAAAATGTAAATGCTGGCACTGAAAAAAGACAGTGTCTCATACAGTTAAATATTTAGTTACTATACCTTTTCTGTTTATGTTAATCTCAATGCAATATTCATTGCATGTTTATTGTTAAAGTGTTTTTGTTTGTTTCAAAGCGTAATATAATCACATATAAAAATGATTCATATAAATTGGTTTTAACTGACATTCTGCACACTATACATCCCTATAAGTGTTAATATATTTACTTTTTCTTGGCACACAGAAAATGGGATAATTGTTCAGAGCCTTGATATCTAGATACGTAGATGCTAGTGAGCCTAAATTAAACCTGTTTAAGTGATCCATAAGTTTGCACCGTTTCTTTAATGCACCGCTGTGTGGAATTCACCAGCTAATTCAGAAGCGGCCATTTAAAAACATATTCTCTTGGGCAGAAAATCTAAATGATATTGTTTTCTAGTGCTATAAACCTGAAGTTAACAGCAGCCTGATGACTTTACAATGTTTTTATAGTAATAATAAACCAAATAACAACAGTAAATTTATATTCACGGAACATGCAAAATTTCCCTAAAGAAATGAAAAAATAAATAAAATAAATTCAGAACAATAAAGAAATGCTAAAAATAAGGGCCAGAGGTTCTGTTTGAATGATTTGCATTTTGTTTATAGCACATTCCAATTGTACATTTACACAAATAATGAATGTATGAGTCATGTATATTGTTTATCAGGAAATAAAAGGCAATCGCTCATTACTGCCTTTTTTCTTTCTTTCTTTTTTTTTTGACCAGTAGATGTGGTATAGACTAAAACAATGAGAAAAAAAGACTTTGAATTCCTACACTGAATAGGAAAAGGGAATAAAAGCTTCAGCTTATTAGAGTTAGAATCTATTACAAGAAAAAGGAATACCTCCAGTAATTGAATAAAATAATCCCGTGTATATCAATAGGACAGGAGAACTGATATTCACCAGAATCTAGCCCTTACATGGCAAATGTATAGACTAGTTTTCTCAGTCAGATTATTTTTCCAAAAAAAATGAAAATAGGAGATAAAACACAACAGTAGGAACCAGTATATCTACGCAAAAAAATATAAATGAGCCAGAATCCTTCGCGGTAGTAACATCACTGCAAATTTGTGATTTCTGTTGGAAAATCAAGTCGTATGGCTTGACTGATGTGCAGATTTGTGTTTAACATTGTATTAACTATCCACAGACTTCAGGTGAAAGGGGTTTTCAATCACAATTGTTTCTCCACCATAACCTATTTGGATTTTGCTTACCAAGCACTGCCAAGCCTCAATAGCCAACCAGTAACCAACCTCATGCTGATGATTTGCATTAACAATGAAACAGCTGTCCATGAGTGGTTCACTGGCTTTGCTCCTCTTCCTGAGTTGTGTTTCAAAGCTGTTGAATACAGCAAACACAGAACCAAAGGAATCCATGTTTAAAATAGAATGAGGCAAAAATGTCACTATTTGTTAAACTAATTTGCATATGCCCACCCAGAATCCTTTGCGGTAGTAACATCACTGCACATTTGTGATTTCTGTGGGAAAAGCAAGTCTTATGGCTTGACTGGTGTGCAGATTTTTGTTTAACATTGTATTAACTATCCACAAAACAATAAATATGATATGTTTATTGTAAGGGGATGGAAGAGATCAGATAGGTGAATGTCTTAAATGGGAAACATAAATTAACAAGGCTATAAGTGCAACTGACAAAATAAGAAATAGATCATGGGTTGTCAACCTGGTCCCTACCGCCCACTAGTGGGCATTTCAGGATTCCAGGTGGGCGTTAGGGATTTTGGTGGCTAAATCCTCTTTTTGAGAGGATTTCTCCTTTTTAGAGTGGGCGGGCGCAAGCGGCTTGGGGGCGCAAGATTTCAGTGACCGGCAGGAGGGAAGCGATCCCTCCTGCCAGGCCACCTTCTGGACCCCCCGGCGCGGCAGAGTTCTAATCCGAAGCGGCGAGGGAGCTCTAACATCTCTGCTCTGCTCCCTCGCACAATGTTTGCTGATGCTGCGGGAGCCGGAATATGACGTCATATTCCAGCTCTTGGCATCAGTAGACAGCCAGAGAGGTTAGAGCTCCCTCACCGCCTCGGATTGGACCTCTGCCGCCCGCCGAAGTGAAGCCCCACTGGACCTCAGGGACAGATCCACACCAGCTCTCCATGTAGGGAGGCTAGGTGGACATTTAATATTAATAATTTGTGTGTCTGTAAGTGTATGTGTGAGTGTGAATGTTTGTGTGTATGTGTTTCTCTGTGATTGTGTGTGTATGTGTGTATGTGTGTGTGTCTGTAAGTGTATGTGTGAGTGTGTTTGTCTGTGAGTATGTGTGTCTGTAAGTGTATATGTGAGTGTGTGTATGTGTTTGTTTGTGAGCAGAGAACTTGAAGAATAGAAGAAAGAAGGAGCAGAATATTTGTAGAATAGGAGAAAGAAAGAGCAGAGTACTTGTAAAAAGGAGAAAGAAGGAGCAGAGTATTTGTAGAATAGGAGAAAGAAGGAGTAGAGTACTTGTAAAAAAGGAGAAAGAAGGCAAAGGAAAGAATTGTAGTTGGCTAATAATAGTAAGTGGGATATCTAGCTCAGTCTTCCTACTGGGCATTGCTATAATGAAGGTTAAAAAAATAGAAAAAGGGGGGGGGGGAAAGGTGGGGAGGGGAATTGAGGAGGGAGAGGAAGGGAGCTGATGCACAGATGAGAAATCATATTATGAGCAAACAGAGAAATCATCTGAATATCACCGAAAGAGGAGACCTTTGTTTGTTCCTTACGAAAATCGAACCAGATATCAAATATTTAGTTTCGCAGCATCAACTTCAAGGATCTCATTAATCACTAGTAAAGGTAATTTAAATTTACTTTGTTTTCTCATTAAACTTTATAAAGTTAAAAACATTATAAACATGCATAAAGGAGAAATAAAAAAGATAAATGTACGTACATTTATTTATTTTTTTTTAAAACACCCTCCTTTCTAAAAAATATTCTGCACTTGCGTGAAAACTGGTGGACGGTAAGGAAATTTTTCCGTCAAGAAAGATACATTAGTGGGCAGAAGGTAGAAAAAGGTTGACTACCACTGAAATAGATTAATAAAATCAATAAGACGGGTGTTCTTGAGCTGATCTTCTCTGCCTTGCTTTGGTTGCAAGACATGTTAGTTCTAAGTCCTGAGTGAAAAACTATGATTGCTGTTTGAGGCACATATGGTTTTGTTTGCAAGACTTGTTATTAGAAGTGTTTTACCACAAAAGGAGAAAGGACCACACTCAATTTCCAGAAGCAGCAGGGTGCTTTGACTGATGCAGGACCAACAAATCCTGTGTACCAGATATATCCAAGAAGAGACTTCAGGCACTCACAGGGTTCACATACAAAGCAGTTTTATTGGATCATAATGCAAAGAGCAACATTTCGACATAAAGAAAGACTTTTGTTTAGTTTTAAATGTCGCTCTTTGCATTATGATGTTTGTGAACCCTGTGAGTGCCGAAGTCTCTTCTTCTTATTAGCGGAGATTCCACCACCAATTCTGTAAGCATTTTTAATTCATAAAGTTTTTGTGAATTTAATGAATGGTTTCATACTATGTCCAGTTTTTTTTTTGTGTCAATCTTTATTCACAGTCATGAGAAAAATATACAATATGGTGAGCACATAGTTGCGGATACATTAGGCTTCATCAGCACAACATTGCATATTGAGAGGCAGAACATTTGGTAATAAGTCTGTGTGTTTTTAAATTATAAAATATAAGATAAAACAGAAAAAAAAACATATTTCATCCAATGGTTAAGAATTAGAAAATGCAAAATAAAACACAAATGGATGAGAAGCAAAAGTGTCAGGATTACTAATTGATCAGCACGTAGAATTGTGTCACACCTAGGACTGAAAGGTAACGTGTTACTGGGCCTTAGAGTGGCCGAACCTAATGCACCAAAGAATAGTCAGGATACTTGCTGAGGTCGGGGGGTACAGAATGAGACACAACGATAAGGGAAAGCTAGAAGGCAGGGATACCAGAATACAGGGAAGTCAAATGAAGCCAAAGTCAATAACCAGAAATAAAAACTCAGGAACACACTCTCGGGGGGCACACAATGAGGGCAATGAGGAAAAGCAAATTTGAGCTTAAATAAGTGCTTTACATTTCTGTTTGGCCGAAAATGGCCTTTGACCCCAAAATGTGTGCGCGCGTCTCATGGGTGACGTCCCGCGCACACCAACGTCGTCATTAACGTGGGCAGATTTGGGGGTATAATTTGGCATGGATTCGCAGTGCCTGGCATCTATTAACATGTTGCAAGAGTCAGTTATACAGACGCACGGCCGCTGGACGCAAATACTGCAAGAGGAGGAGGAATATGTTACAAAATGATTCCTCCATTAAAGGTGGATATAGAATGGAGGTGTGACTCTCACAGGAAGCCAAAAGTGGAGGCTAGTTACCCCACTTAAATGGTAGAATATATAGTCAGGCTGTAAATTAGTGGGGGGAGGAGAATTTCGAAGCGTGTATGAGATAAGGTACTTTTCGAGTTAACAACAGTAACATAAGAACAGAGAAAAGACAGGTTCTTAAAGAACTAATGCTGCAGGACGATCCGCAGGTTAGTCAAGGGACCGGTGCTGACGTGGGCTCTCCCCGGCGGGCTACAGGTATAAATGGTGTGACCCTGTCAGGGTCCCAGGAAGTAGTTGTCATCAGGGACAAAGGCCCAGTGGCCCGTGTAGCCAGACCAAGTTGTCGCAGGGTATCGGCTATCTCTGAAGCATCACACACCTTCAGTGTGCCAGTATCCCGTGGTATGACTAGATAGTGAAGTGCACCCCATTTATATGGCACTTTGTTCGCAGCCAGTGTGTGTGTGAGAGGTCTCAAAGACAGTTGCCAGTCCATGGTAACCTTTGATAAGTTTGGATAGAAGGTAAGTGAATGCGCCTCAAACTGGAGAGGTGATCTGTTATGGACAGCCACCATAAAGGCTGTTCGGTCGTGACTCAGTTGGAAGCGTAAGATTATAATTCTTCCCACTATTGTAGTGCCATTCGTGGTTCCTGGGATGTGGTACCAGCCATCTAGGGCATAGCTTTGGCATGTTTTGCCAAAAATAGCATGGCAAGCATTCTGCGGAATAAGTGTGGTAGTTCAGCTGTATTGATGGTATCAGGTAGGCCGGGTACTTTAATATTTTTCCAGCAACGTTTATCCTCTAGAGCTGCCATACGGTCTTGAGATTGCTTTAGCATGCGCTATACAGTGGCAAGCTTTTGTTCTAAGGTAGAAATGTGGGTCTCCTGTACAACGTTGTTCTGTGTCGGGCCAAGATCCCACCTATCTCCTCTCGGAACTGCCGTATATCGGCCGCAATGTAGCTCATCCTCCGTTACTAGCTTATCAACTGGCACCACATCCAGCTTGTATGTCTTACATTGTAAACTGTATTGAAGAATATTGTACCATCAGGCATTTAACATGAATGAATGGTAAGTTGTGTTATTTAATGACTGCAACACATACAACAGGAAATCCTCACATTTTGGTGATTTGCACACAATATTGCGTTAGTCGCATGCATGCAGTTTCTGCAATAGTAGCTTGTTATCACTTGTGTAAGGGTATATTTCAGCTGAAATAAGTATACAGCATGTTACTTGTTGTGTGAACTCACCAACACATAGTGATTTTATTTTGGGGAATTAGTTGAGCAATAAATATTTTTTCATTTGCTAGTGGTGTATGGTGGGGAAACACCTGGGGGATTGGTGTTTTTATAGCAGTGGTTACTGACATCTTGTGTAGAGTATTACTCAGTAAGTACCTAAGCATAGTACAAACATTATTGTAGGTAAGATGAACATGTAACATTTGACTTACAGTTGTAGTTATAATTATTCAGCCCCTATTGAAAATCAGGTTTATTGTCAAACTTTACACTTTGCAATGAACAAATCAAACAAACTCAACTGAAATAGGTCAACACAACAAACTGCAACTTATAATGACTACTCCAGTCTCAAAAATATTCAACCCCTTCATAGCAAGCATCTTTAGTAGTTAGTAGAGTACACGTTTGCATATTTTGTTGCAAATGAGATGCATAGTCAGACACCAGCTTCTGGCAGCACTCCTGAGGAATCTTAGCACAATGCTCATGAGCAATGGCCTCCAGTTCAGTAAAATTATTGGGTTTGCATGCTGCAACTGCCTTCTACACCCTGTTCCAAATTATTATGCAAATTCTATGTAAGTGTCACAAAGATTAAATATCTTGTTTTTTATTTTAACTCATGGATGGCATTGTGTCTCAGGGCTCTTTTGATCACTGAAAACAATCTTGGACACCTGTGATAATTAGATTGCCAAGTGAGCCCAATTTAAGGAAAAACTACTGAAGGAGGGTGTTTCACATTATTAAGCATAGCACCATTTTCATGCAATATGGGGAAGAAAAAGGATCTCTCTGCTGCCGAAAAGAGTGAAATTGTTCAATGCCTTGGACTAGGTATGAAAACATTAGATATTTCACAAAAACTTAAGCGTGATCATCGCACTATTAAGAGATTTGTGGCTGATTCAGAGCACAGACGGGTTCGTGCAGATAAAGGCACATTGAGGAAGATTTCTGCCAGATCCATGCATCTGATCAAGAGAGCAGCTGCTAAAATACCATTACATAGAAGCAAACAGATATTTGAAGCTGCTGGTGCCTCTGGAGTCCCACGGACATCAAGGTGTAGAGTCCTCCAGAGTCTTGCAACTGTGCATAAACCGTCTATTCGGCCACCACTAACCAATGCTCACAAGCAGAAACGGCTGCATTGGGCAGAAAAATACATGAAGACTAATTTTCAAACAGTCCTGTTCACTGATGAGTGCCGTGCAACCCTGGATGAAGCAGATGGATGGAGTAATAGATGGTTGGTGGACGGCCACCCTGTTCCAACAAGGCTGCGACGTCAGCAAGGCGATGGTGGAATCATGTTTTGTGCCAGAATCATGGGAATAGAGCTGGTCGGCCCCTTTAAGGTCCCCAAAGGTATAAAGATGACCTCTGCAAAGTATGTGGAGTTTCTGACTGACCACTTTCTTGCCTGGTACAGAAGGAAGAACAATGCTTTCCGCAATAAAATCATCTTCCTCTCATGCTGCAAAGAATACCTCTGCATCAATGGCTGATATGGTGATAAAAGGAGAGAAAGTCATGGTGTGGCCTCCATCCTCCCCTGACCTCAATCTTATTAAGATCCTTTGGAGCATCCTCAAGCAAAAGATCTATGAGGGTGAGAGGCAGTTTACATCCAAACAGCAGCTCTGGGAGGCTATTCTGACATCTTGCAAACAAATTCAAGCAGAAACTGTCCAAAAACTCGCAAGTTCAATGGATGCAAGACTTGTGAAGCTGCTATCAAATAAGGGGTCCTATGTTAAAATGTAATGTGACCTGTTAAAATGTTTAAAAAGCTAAAATGTTGTTATAAGTTGATTGAAATAGCTTTTGATTTCAGTAAATATGCTGCAAACACAACAAATGACAATTTTCAGTTCTTTACAACCTATAAAGTGTTTTGAAACTTACTGTGCATAATAATTTGGAACAGTGTATGGTAAGTTTTTTATGTTTAAAAAAAATTCTCACTGGGCATGTCACCCATTGAGCATGTTTGGGATGCTCTGGATCAGTGTATAAGACAGCATGTACCAGGTCCTGCCAATATCCAGAAACTTTGCACATCCATTGAAGAGAAGTGGACCAACATTCCACAGGCCACAATAAACAAGCCGATCAACTCTATGCAAAGGAGATGTGCTGCAATGCGTGAGACAAATGGTGATCACACCAGATACTGACTGGTTTTTGGACCCCCCTGGACCCATTTTAGATTCGCCTTTTATTGTGGCCTAAGGCACACCTGTGTAATAATCATGCTGTCTAATAATCATTTTGCCACACCTGTGAGGTGGATGGATTATCTCAGCAAAGAAGTGCTCACTAACACAGATTTAGAAAGATTTGTGAACAATATTTGAGAGAAATAGGCCTTTTGTATACGTAAAAAAAGTCTTAGATTTTTTAGTTCAGCTCATGAAAAATGAGGTCAAGAACAAAAGTGTTCCGTTTATAATTTTGTTTAATATACATATATATATATATATACATACAGATACACACACTGAAACATGAACATACACACAGAGACACACAATGGTACACAGACACATACATTGACTGACACAACCACATAATGACATAATCAATGAGATGAAGTGGTCGGAGTGCCTATAGTGTTCCTTTAACTCCGAGACCTGATGAGATAAACATATAAAAACAGAATTGTGGGAAAATAATATAGTTTTAAAATATTTTAAATAAATGTTTTTAGTACAATAAAAGTTTTTCCTAACAAAATTAGTAATTATTTCTCTACAAAGCTGTAATATCACCACAAGTTTTTTCAAGTAACAGTACTTTTGACAAGAAAGCAACTTACATATAATAAGCTAACAATAGTAAAAAAAAAACAACAAAAAAAACATTATTTTATTTGGCAAATAATTTTGCAGCAACTAACTTGCAGTGGACTGCGCTATGCTCCTATGGATGAACCACCAAACCTACTGAAATTGTTTTTTTGGCCAATAGGACATCTGTTCAGCAATATTTTGTGATTTAAATTTAAATGCTAAAATAGCAATTATTTTTATTGTTTGAATCTTACATTGTTGTTACTACACTATATGAGCTTACTGTACAAAAATAGAATTTCATTATCAAGAAGAATGTATTTGATACAAACTAAACCTAGGGACTTGGAAATCTTGTTAGGCTGCTGTAAGCTTACTCAGTATGACTTATATTGAATTTTGGTGTTAAATAATACTGTCCATTGAAAGGGTTGGAAATCTAGAAAGGGCTCCTTAGTTCTAAATTCTCCATGTAGCAATATAAAGGCAAATGGTTGGTACTTAAAAAACAAACGAGACATATGTTCTTACTTTGTATAGTTTATTACATTGAAATATGCCATCTGTTTTATTTATAGTTCTTATGAAGTTCACATTCTGACGTTTATAACGACAAAGAATAATTATAAAAAGGAAATTGTCCAACTGCTTCCTCACCTAAAGGAGTATAAATTGGGCACTCTCAACAAGTTGTTTAAACTCTAGAAACTCCAAGGTAGTAATTTATTTGCTAGAATGAAATAGTTTTCTCATTATCCAGATGTACAGTTTAAAATTAGTTTCCTGGCATTTAAAAATAAAAAAATAAGATCCTTTATCCTTTGAGTATCATATTTTTTAATGATGGAATATATGTTTAATATTGCCCCTTTCCATAGCTATCCTCTTTTTTTTTTTTTTTTACGTAAAATACAATCAAATTTAATGACCAGAAGTATAGAGAACTGTCATAAATATATAGTTAATTTATAATTTTCTGATATGCGGCATGCTGTCACAGCGTAAGGGGAAATATATAATTACTGTGCAAGGCAGTTTCATTTTGTCATATATTATAAATACTGTCAGTTTTAAAAGGAACAAACACGCCAAACCATCTTCATAAGATTTCTTCTATTTTTGGGGCAAATTGGTAGAATTGTGAAACATAGAGTAAACATTTCCTAAATTGCAAAAAATTATACTTGATATTAAATTTAGAAATAGTCACTCAAATTAAAATAAAAGTCCAAGCACTCTGTCCGACACCATAACCACTGCAGACCCCACGAACCGCCGCAGCTTGGTTGGGGTCTCGCTGTGTCCACCCACTCTGGACCCAAGACCAGGGTCCAGCTTCCAGTAGGTCGACCTCTCCGAATTCCAGAGAGCAGGAACAGGAACAAGGTCTTAGCAGAGCTTAGTGATTATACCCTGGGGAGTATAGTGATTATAGCAATCCCTAGAGTGTAGTTCTCCAATTCCCCAAACATTCTATTTCCCATGTTAAAGTCAGCTCAAACAGATGAACGACAACCATTCGAATTGTCGAATGCATTGAAGTCTGGAGAAGGTAAAACTTCAGCTGAATTAAAGATGGCCGCCTCCACGTGTTCGTTTGTCGAATGGTGGCCCCCCAGCGTTCGGTAATTTACCTACAGCAGGCTCCCAGCCTGCGAGGTAAATTGCCTGCACACTTCCACTTCTGGGTGGTCCGCCTGCGTGGTACTTGATTCAGTAAGCTCCATTTACTGAACCAAGTGGGAGAAAGTCATAGACAAAGTATTTGAAAGGTCTGGGGACATAGTCTTAAAGGGGCATTGTCACACAAAGTCTCAATATATCCCCAGATGGTTCTTAAAGGGACAGCATGGTCCAATACAAGTCCATAAACCACAATGCAGTTCTTAAAGGGCCAATAGCACAATATAAATCCATTAGCCCAAATAATGTTTGTAAAGTGCCATACAACCCAGGGTCATAGTCATGAGGCAGGAGGCTGGCACTCAGGCTCCTCCAACAGCCAGGGGCAAAGGGCAACTTGCCACCTAAAAATCTAGTGACAAAAGGCATTTCGTCACACTAATCATAACAGTCTCCCCCACATGAAAAATTAGTGTTTCATAGAAACATAGAAACATAGAATGTGACGGCAGATAAGAACCATTCGGCCCATCTAGTCTGCCCAATTTTCTAAATACTTTCATTAGTCCCTGGCCTTATCTTATAGTTAGGATAGCCTTATGCCTATCCCACGCATGCTTAAACTCCTTTACTGTGTTAACCTCTACCACTTCATCTGGAAGGCTATTCCATGCATCCACTACCCTCTCAGTAAAGTAATACTTCCTGATATTATTTTTAAACCTTTGTCCCTCTAATTTAAGACTATGTCCTCTTGTTGTGGTAGTTTTTCTTCTTTTAAATATAGTCTCCTCCTTTACTGTGTTGATTCCCTTTATATATTTAAATGTTTCTATCATATCCCCCCTGTCTCGTCTTTCCTCCAAGCTATACATGTTAAGATCCTTTAACCTTTCCTGGTAAGTTTTATCCCGCAATCCATGAACCAGTTTAGTAGCCCTTCTCTGAACCCTCTCTAAGGTATCAATATCCTTCTGAAGATACGGTCTCCAGTACTGTGTACAATACTCCAAGTGAGGTCTCACCAGTGTTCTGTATAATGGCATCTTTTGAAATACTCATTTTGACTGTGTTAGAATTTCACTGAAATTCCAACACAGTCAATAGATATAATGAGACAAAATAGGGACCACTTTTTCTCTGTATTACTGCTCTGCTTGACTTTGTTAGACTCAAGGTGACTGCAGGATTCTCCATAGGGAATTAGCTGTGCCTATGGAGAATGCTGCAGTCTTGTGTTTTTTTCCATAGACCTTGATGCAGTACTATCATGCATGAGAGACTACAGCAGTGACTTTGGCTCTGAAGAGGACCTTCTGGATCAAAATGGCCACATATCAGATTCAGGTAAGTAAATCTCACCTTTATCTAGCCACCGGGCTCCCTGCAGCAGTGTCACCATTGGGGGTCTTTGCCAATTAGGCAAATTTGGCAAAGTCCCCAGACGGTGACAATGCTGCTTTAAGTAACAATATACCTGCCCAAACCTTACTAGTTCCATACTATCTTTGCAAACTGGTGTTTTGAAATGTGCTGTAATTTCATGGCCAATGCTTACCAAGGATTGATTAAAGGTAAATCATGTCTTTATGTATGTATTCTATTATTTCAATATAAACTATACTATACTTTATTGTCTATTATCAAACGTACACCCACATTCCCCAATACAGTATTTCCCCAATTAAGAGCCATTTAACATCTAATTAGCATAATATTTTCTCCAAATGCACTCATTTATAGTTTTCTACATATGTTAAAAGACATCTGCTTGTCCATTTCCCGGTTGTCAATGTTGTTTAATTTCCTTTGCAAATAGCATTCTGTTCTGTTTTTAATATGTTTCATAATGTTGTATCATCTGCAAAACCAAGGCATTAGTAAATAATAATTACAATTATTTGTAATGATAAATTTGTAGTATAGATAGATGGACAGACAGAAGCACAGAAAATAGAGAAAATATATTTTTTTAATTACAAGTGTATATAATAGTAGATTTATTACAATGATACAATGAAATTAAATATATTTACTATGATAGGAAACTGTTAGATGCACATATTATTTCCTATAGATTAAAATACATTGCTGATGGCTATATCATGGATCTTCACTACCTCTTTCATCATACCTATTGAATGTTGATTTTACAAGGATTAGTACCCCACTTCTGCTATATTTATTGTACACATTATGTGGAGATCATTGTTGGGGTAGCTGCTCTATTTTTTAAGTTGAATATCGTAAAATATTATATTTCTCCCGACACTGAGAGATCTTGTTTCTTCCATTACCCAGCTAAGACTTGGTATTCATTGAACTTTGAAAGTATGCCAGCCTTTTTGGTTAATACAGTAGATACTGTTTCTAAAATATGGAACCCCTGATTCCAACGCTTGCTTTAGGATCCTATTTACCCTTTTTTTACAAACATTTTACTCTCTTTTTCTTCTTCTATCCTCTTCTTAATCTTATTACAATTTCATATTCTTTACACTAATTGTGAGCATTAGTTATTGTTTATGATTAAATATGAATGTATTAAAAACAATAAAAATACAATTCATTTTTCTAACTGGTGAAAAATATTCTCTGTAGAGATTCTTATTTAACATTAACATACTCTTAAATAAATTCCATGCCTGCAGCAATGATGTAAAGTAGACAGGTGAATGATGACGTGAGGGGAGAGGAAGTAATAGAGAACTAGAAAACACCATTATTGCAAATAAAATATTATATATTGCAGCAAAATATGTTAACACTTCATAATGAAACTAATATTACTAGAGATCACCACGATACAAAAAAGACTTTAGGCTTAATGGGTGTTACCACCCCTTAGGTCTTCTGTCTTTAAGAGTGCAGCGCTGAGTATTGTGTGAAAGCACAGTGAGTTTACCTGTGATTCAAAGACAATTATCCTTTATATTCTCCAATGTAATGTACATACAAAAGAAAACAGAAATATATACAGATAATTGTGCAGTATGTTAGGTGCTGTATTAGAGATTTGAGTGAGTAACATATATATCTACACTCACATTTTTTAGAGCCTTTTCAAGTAAATTAGGCTCTAAACTTCCGTGTGTCTGTGTCTTTAAGGGTAGATCACACGACCCCTCTCTCCATGGTAGAGTATGTATTTTCCTCTCCATAGCGTATATAGAAGACAGAGAATTATCGAACTAAGTGTAGCATCTTTTTATAAGATTTCTTATATATTTAAATAATAAAAGTGCTCACCTTGTTTAGAGCCTTTTGATAACTGGCTCTAAGTGTATAAGCCTAGTGTCAGTTTTTGGGGTGACACTACCCCTTCCCTGGAATCACTGGTGCTGGATACAGTGGATTGTATAAAATAAGGGAATTTATTACAGAGTATAAAATCAATAAAAATATATTTCTAGAAAATAAAAAATGAAATAGGAACAAGATATAAGTATTGGTGGTCCAAGAAAAAGTAGTGAGTCCACTTTAAGAGCCAAAACGCGTTTCGCCGGTAAAAACGGCTTCCTCAGTCAGCTTGTGGGTTTCCTCTGGATGTCCTCTGTTTTGAGCGTTCAAAATCCCGCCGAAAATGTCGTCCTCCAATCATGTGGGTCCTTGTGTCACGTGACCCGGCTAAAAAGCCGTCGCGTCACTTCCGGGTTTTCGGCATTACAGAGTCCATAGTGCTTTGCGCTCAGCGCGGCACTTCCGGTTTTCGTCCGGTCGGTCACAGGGGATTTAGTCCGCAATGGGAAGTTTAATCAGTCCACATTAGAGCCTCCTTAGGCTCATACACAGTTTAAAATGAAAATAAAAATAAAGAGACATACATAATTAAAAGTTGTAGTATGCTATTCTTTTTACATATTATATATAAACAAGTGAATGTATTTAGACCTATTAATTTCTTTATATGCAGTAAGCAGTATCTCTTATGTGCAAAACATGCAAATCTTGAATACAATAAACAAGAAGGGAAAGTGACTTGTGTTTAGAAAGTGCATTGTAATGAAACTCTATTTATATGAGCATTTGATTTCAACTGCTATTTTTTCTCATTGCCAAAAATATATACAAAATTTATATGAAATGAATACACTTGCTTTTATGTTGTTTAAAATGGTAATAGCTCATATATAGGAACATGCAGGATAGCAGACCCAGTGAAAAGTCATATATTTTATAAAAAGTGACATAACTCAAAATCAGCATTTAGACCCATAGGTGTTAGAGTGTTGAGATTGAAAATCCATTTTGTTTCAATTTTTCCCAATTTTTTAATTTCATCTTCCCCTCTCCAATTAAGTGTAATTTTCTGGATGGCCATAAATTCTAAAAATTGTGGGTCTTTATTATGCATTAAACTAAAATGTTCTGAAACACTGTGTTTATCGTATCCTTTTCTGATGTTTCTAATGTGTTCATTTATTCGTGTTTGTAAGGGACGTTTTGTTCTACCTACATAGAATAAGTTGCAAGGACACTTTAAAATGTATATAACCCTCTTAGAAAAACCCGTAATCATTTGACGTATTTTATATTTCTTTTCCCCTTTTGGGTCATAGAATTCTGTAATGTGCCTTTTTGTGCTTTTTGTGTTTCTGCAAGCTAGACACTGTCCACAGCCAAAAAAAACTTCTTTCTGGAAGAAGGGGGTAGTTGTATTTTCCTTTATATGGTTATGTATTAGTTTTTGTTTTAGATTGGGAGCTCCTCTATATATTAATTTCGGTCTCTCTGGTAATATGGAATGTAGCATGGGATCATTCCTTAGCATGGGCCAGTGTTTATTTATTATTTGTTTAATTTTATGGCTTTCTTGGTTGAAATTGCTGATGAATGGTAAGTTTATGTTTTCATTTTGATTTTTAGGTTTGTATTTCAATAATGAGGATCTTTCCATAATCTTAACTTCCTCAATGGTATTAGTAAGAGAGGTTTCTTCGTATCCTTTCTCCATGAAATCTTGTTTGATTTTGATGGCCTGTACCTCAAAAGTGCTTAGGTCAGTTCAGTTTCTACGGATCCTCATAAGCTGTGCTTTAGGTATATTTTTTAGCAAGGGGAAAAATGACAACTATTTAGGTAGATGTAATTGTTTACATCTTCCGGTTTAAAAAAAGTTTTAGTTTTTATGCTATTATCTTCTATAAAGATAGTTAGATCTAAAAAATTTACACTGTCTTGGCTGTATTCTGTAGTTAATGTCACTCCCCAATTGTTTGTATTTAAAAAGTTCAAAAATGTTTTTAAAAGATCCACTGAACCATTCCAAATTAAAAAAATGTTGTCTATGTATCGTTTGTAGGAGACAAGGTTCGCTCTCCACTCCAGATTGTTGTCTATAAATTGTGTTTCCCAGTAGGCCATGAATAAATTAGCATAGCTTGGAGCGAACCTTGTCCCCATAGCGGTACCGACTTTTTGTAAAAAGAATTCGTTATTAAACCAAAAATAGTTGTTATGAAGGATAAGATCTATTTCTTCCATAATGAAACTTATTTGTTCCTCAGGGTAAGTATTATCCTTTTTTAGAAAGAACTCTATGGCTTCTAACCCTTTCACGTGTGAGATAATCGTATAAAGGGAGCTAACATCTGCTGTTACTAAGATATAGTTGGGTTCCCATTGAATATGTTGTAATGTTTGTATGATGTTTAGTGTATCTTTGAGGTAATTTGGAGTTTTTTGGACCAGAGGTTGTAAACATTTATCCAGGTATTCCGATAGCCTACTGGATACAGAATCTATCCCTGAGACTATCGGCCTGCCTGGAGGGTTGGTTAAATGTTTATGAATTTTAGGAAGGTGATAAAAAACTGGGATTTTTGGTTTATTGATATTTATGTATCTATATTCCCTTTCATTAAGTACTTCTGTTTCTTTTCCTTTGTTAAGTAGGTTGTCAAATTTGTTTTTAATACTAGTTGTTGGATCTCCATTTAACTTTTGATATGTCATTTTGTCTTCTACTAGTCTGAGTCCCTCTCTAATGTAATCTCCTGTTTTCATAATGACAATCCCTCCGCCCTTATCTGCTGGTTTTATCACCTTATTTTTGTCTTTCTGTAATGTTTTTAAAGCTAGCCATTCTTCTTTGCTTAGATTCATGTGTTTTTTATTTTGAGGTTTTATTCTATTTATATCCTGCATTACTGATTTTTCAAAGGTAATCATCTCTTTGGATATAAAATTATTCGGAAAAAAGGTAGATTTTGCTTTGAGGTCCGTGTGTATATACAGCCGTTTTTACCGGCGAAACGCGTTTTGGCTCTTAAAGTGGACTCACTACTTTTTCTTGGACCACCAATACTTATATCTTGTTCCTATTTCATTTTTTATTTTCTAGAAATATATTTTTATTGATTTTATACTCTGTAATAAATTCCCTTATTTTATACAATCCACTGTATCCAGCACCAGTGATTCCAGGGAAGGGGTAGTGTCACCCCAAAAACTGACACTAGGCTTATACACTTAGAGCCAGTTATCAAAAGGCTCTAAACAAGGTGAGCACTTTTATTATTTAAATATATAAGAAATCTTATAAAAAGATGCTACACTTAGTTCGATAATTCTGTGTCTTCTATATACGCTGTGGAGAGGAAAATACATACTCTACCGTGAAGAGAGGGGTCGTGTGATCTACCCTTAAAGACACAGACACACAGAAGTTTAGAGCCTAATTTACTTGAAAAGGCTCTAAAAAATGTGAGTGTAGATATATATGTTACTCACTCAAATCTCTAATACAGCACCTAACATACTGCACAAATATCTGTATATATTTCTGTTTTCTTTTGTATGTACATTACATTGGAGAATATAAAGGATAATTGTCTTTGAATCACAGGTAAACTCACTGTGCTTTCACACAATACTCAGTGCTGCACTCTTAAAGACAGAAGACCTAAGGGGTGGTAACACCCATTAAGCCTAAAGTCTTTTTTGTATCGTGGTGATTTTTTGTATAGTGGGTTCTGAGGAGTACCCATAGAGTGTATATAGCAGCTAAAATCAACTATTCATATCTACTATTTAGCGCCATATATTCCACACCTATTGTAAATATATTCTAATATTACTAGAGGCTCACATGAATGTTATGGTGACAGACCTCCCCATGCAGCTCACTGAGAAGTCTTTGCAAGATAGGTGCACTGAGCAATTGCTGCCTCTTGAGTTTAGCTCCACAGAAGTTAACTTCCACAGTGGACAACTTTTTTATTATAGTATTTATATAAGTAACAGCCTTGGACAAACATTGACAATAGAATAATTTTCAACATAGCACTATCATTGGATACCAAACATATTCTCTATTGGACCTTGGATCATTGGAAATGTGTTCATTGTATTGATGAGTCTGACAGATCACTATAGCTACCCGAAAAATGCAACCTGTCCCTAGAGAGAAGTCTGCAAGAAGAGGAATAATGGTGTTTTGTTGTCTTCCATGGATCATGCAAGGCAACATAATTCCAGGAAAGTTACAATTTAAGGGTTTAGAATACACTACTATTTTAGAGAACTATGTGTTTTCTATTTTAATAGTTTGAGAAATATATTTTCTGCTTTAAAATTACAATATCTCCATGTACAAAGTTCAGAACTTGCATTCATTGCTTGTTAAGATAAACTTTATATTAAAGCCAAAGAGTTAATGTAATATAATACACATCAAAATTTTAAATTGCTGTATATGTCTCATTGTTCATAATTTTCTTCCCTGCATTACATATTGCTAATTGAATAACGCTGCATCTACAAAATTTCAAAAATGGGTTAAAATGACTAGTCATCTTGTCTGTACGTTTTAAACTCAACACCCAATTGATGCTTACGATTAGGAACAAATCTATGATTAATAAATGTAATGACTGAATGAAGTGAAAATACACAGAGAATTAGAATGAATTAGCAAAATGGAAAAAATGCATCAACATATGTTGTGCTAGATCTTATTACGTCGCTGGATATTCAATTAAATTCTTGATATTAAAAAGTTGGAAAACAAACTTATCAAGGTAGGAAACCAGATAATTATACAATTATGTATGCTATAATCTTACTTGATTAAATTGTAATGCAATTATGTTCACATAGGAAAGTTAAATTGTAAAATTCAATGTGGATACATGTGAACTTATATTGCATCATTGGTGAGTTGTTTGTACTATTCCATAAAATAATGTTTTCATTCACTTAAGTATCTTGACCACATATATTGAGCAATGATGACAGGTAAAGTTTTCAGATGGTGGTGTCAGACTCTACAAGTAGAATTTGTCTCCCGGGACTGTCAAAAAACAAACAAACAATCCCTTTAATTTGTTTCACCCTTTGAGTGATAAAGGTATGACAATCACATGTAAAAGCAATGTGAGTAGCACACAGTTGACACACAAAGGGTTAAATAGTCTGTACAATTCAGTATGCACACAGCTGCTTAGTTTAATGAGTTAATCTGCTCCTGTTCTGATTCAAGTGTCAGCACAGGAAAATTAAGGTTCAAGAAAGAAAACTTGAGCCACAGTGGGATAAACTTGAGTGTTAGGGATACATTTTCAAAATATTTATTGTGCTTGTATTGTAGGAAGCATTAGCAGCAGACACACACAGGGCTGGTCTTGGAAGTTAAATTGGTAGCTACACATTTTAGCAGAAAATGTCCAGTAAATATCAAGAAATGCGATGACCAACAGGATCCTGAGCAATATAAACTTAATTGGCACTCACAGAACAGGCACATGGAACTGCATCACAGGGAGACCCACAACCTAACATGTTTCACACTCAGCAGCTCTTATTCATAGGTTTTTAAATGTACATGTGAACTATATTGAGCCCACTGCACCATAAAGTTTAATTTTAGCTATACATGTTCCCTTATATTGTTATTTGTAGTTTAACGCTTTATTTTTCAGCCTGGCAGTCATGGTTTAATAACTTGTTTTGGCATAAAACATTCTCATGAAAGAGCAAAAAAACTAAACAAAACACAACACTAAAAAATGGTAATATACTGGCGCTCTATAAAAAATCTAATTATCACACAATATGTAACAATAATATTATACTAGCTGCTGTATCACCATGTGTAATCTTTCCTTATACACTAATCACAAACACATATAAATAACAAAAGGTGAAGCGCTACATACAAATCGAAATCCAATTCTTTAGTTGTCACTCTTGTCAACCAATATTTTCCCTGAATGGTATGTAAATCTTATTCTGAAAAAGAAATTAGATACTCTTACTGCAACACTGTAGAAACATTATTACAATAATAACTCTATATAGGGAACCACTCACATATTACTGAGCTTACAGCCAAGCTCAGGGGTATGCGCCTTCAGGTCCGTAAAGGCGACCTTTCCCCTTTTTGTATCCAAAAAGCAAATCTCACGCTGTGGCTAGAGCTCAAACAGAAATATATATGGTGCAATATAGTCTGGAATCCGTATTGGTATAGAAAGATGTATATATTTATACTCACAAATCTGGAGCCACTCTCTTAGGCTGTTTTTCAACAGATTGTGTAGTTAAGGACTACACACCTATATGGCAGGAACCAATAGCCCAGTAAAGATAATACAAATATTTATTGTGTATTGAATTTAAAATTCTAATGGCCAATTAGAATATATAAAACCAAAATATATAAAAAATGATATAACAATAATATTACAAAATGGGCATAAAGGTGATGATATTCAATCCCCAGGACGCGTTTCGCCAAACTACTGTCATCTTCCTCAGCTAGGTGAAAAATCACAATGAAATCCTCCTACTAACAGGAGTCCTGCTATTATACCTTGTCCATAATTTTGAGCTCGGCGTTCAGCTGTCTTTTGGCGTGCTGGTATTTTTTCTTTCGGCTGGCACTGCATGTGTTCCAAGCCTCATTCTCATTGCGGTTCATTTCCGCATATGTCGTCATGCTTCCGTCTCACGATCTCCCCTTACTTAATCTATCATGTCAAATATTATTTATGTCCATAACAGGATTACTATTTGTATCGATAACAGGATTACTATCGTGTCAAGTATTATTTGTGTTCATAACAGGATTATAAGGGTAAAAAAGAAAGCAGCCACCAGAGAGATCTCCACACCAGCGAAATCCCCCTTCACAACGATTTCACACAGCGGCCAATGTCACATCCATAAATAGTAGTAACCCAAATAAAATAAAATAAAAACATCTCCCCCAAATAGAAAACAATTCATTAGAAAAAAGTACATATCATCATAACATTTAAAATACAATTGTGATATAATAAATAAAAATACATATCATCATTCTACAGCAATATATCCTATTTCTTCTCTACAATGTGATCTATATTTAGCAATAAAAGTGTCCATTATTATTAAATGACTCACTCTATTATCAATTACAAAAGAGGATCTTATTACCAAAAAGCTACCTTCACTGAAATAGGATGGAAAAA
The DNA here is from genome assembly GCA_933207985.1 of Pelobates cultripes. NCBI lineage: Eukaryota > Metazoa > Chordata > Amphibia > Anura > Pelobatidae > Pelobates > Pelobates cultripes. The sequence goes on from OW240915.1 coordinate 318,221,665, forward strand.
GATACATAAATGTAACTTCTATTCAATCTAATATTAGTCTATGTAATTATTAAATATTAGGAAATTAATTTCTCACACAATTATTTCCACCTTTATTACAGGGAGTGCAGAATTATTAGGCAAGTTGTATTTTTGAGGATTAATTTTATTATTGAACAACAACCATGTTCTCAATGAACCCAAAAAACTCATTAATATCAAAGCTGAATATTTTTGGAAGTAGTTTTTAGTTTGTTTTTAGTTATAGCTATGTTAGGGGGATATCTGTGTGTGCAGGTGACTATTACTGTGCATAATTATTAGGCAACTTAACAAAAAACAAATATATACCCATTTCAATTATTTATTATTACCAGTGAAACCAATATAACATCTCAACATTCACAAATATACATTTCTGACATTCAAAAACAAAACAAAAACAAATCAGTGACCAATATAGCCACCTTTCTTTGCAAGGACACTCAAAAGCCTGCCATCCATGGATTCTGTCAGTGTTTTGATCTGTTCACCATCAACATTGCGTGCAGCAGCAACCACAGCCTCCCAGACACTGTTCAGAGAGGTGTACTGTTTTCCCTCCTTGTAAATCTCACATTTGATGATGGACCACAGGTTCTCAATGGGGTTCAGATCAGGTGAACAAGGAGGCCATGTCATTAGATTTTCTTCTTTTATACCCTTTCTTGCCAGCCACGCTGTGGAGTACTTGGACGCGTGTGATGGAGCATTGTCCTGCATGAAAATCATGTTTTTCTTGAAGGATGCAGACTTCTTCCTGTACCACTGCTTGAAGAAGGTGTCTTCCAGGAACTGGCAGTAGGACTGGGAGTTGAGCTTGACTCCATCCTCAACCCGAAAAGGCCCCACAAGCTCATCTTTGATGATACCAGCCCAAACCAGTACTCCACCTCCACCTTGCTGGCGTCTGAGTCGGACTGGAGCTCTCTGCCCTTTACCAATCCAGCCACGGGCCCATCCATCTGGCCCATCAAGACTCACTCTCATTTCATCAGTCCATAAAACCTTAGAAAAATCAGTCTTGAGATATTTCTTGGCCCAGTCTTGACGTTTCAGCTTGTGTGTCTTGTTCAGTGGTGGTCGTCTTTCAGCCTTTCTTACCTTGGCCATGTCTCTGAGTATTGCACACCTTGTGCTTTTGGGCACTCCAGTGATGTTGCAGCTCTGAAATATGGCCAAACTGGTGGCAAGTGGCATCGTGGCAGCTGCACGCTTGACTTTTCTCAGTTCATGGGCAGTTATTTTGCGCCTTGGTTTTTCCACACGCTTCTTGCGACCCTGTTGACTATTTTGAATGAAACGCTTGATTGTTCGATGATCACGCTTCAGAAGCTTTGCAATTTTAAGAGTGCTGCATCCCTCTGCAAGATATCTCACTATTTTTGACTTTTCTGAGCCTGTCAAGTCCTTCTTTTGACCCATTTTGCCAAAGGAAAGGAAGTTGCCTAATAATTATGCACACCTGATATAGGGTGTTGATGTCATTAGACCACACCCCTTCTCATTACAGAGATGCACATCACCTAATATGCTTAATTGGTAGTAGGCTTTCGAGCCTATACAGCTTGGAGTAAGACAACATGCATAAAGAGGATGATGTGGTCAAAATGCTAATTTGCCTAATAATTCTGCACTCCCTGTAGCTAATATGTACAACACAACACTACCATGCAGGGTTTGAGCTCACAGTAGCTTGAGATTTTTAATAATTAGGTAATTAGGCATAGAACATCAAGCTCATACATTCCACTGGAGAGTAAAGGGAATGTTTCAGAATTCACTCTACCTCTATGGTTACACTGCTGTTGCACCTCCATGACAGCTGAGTTGACCAATGGCAGTGATCACAGCCTGTCCAATGTTCCCCATATGGGGACCACTGAATCTCCACAGAGCATGTTCTATGCTTTCACACTGACTGGGAAGTTGCCTCTCATCCTTTTGCAAACTTCTGAAGACACACATCTTTACCTAAACAATCTCTAATATTCAATTACTCATTCCTTTGTATATCTGCTTGGTTCCTCTGATCTGATCCCTTACCAAAATCGCTTTCTACTTACCTGCACATCTTTCATCCTGATCCTTACCTCTCCTAGCCATAACTCACTTAGTATTGTTGATGAACTTTTATTGGTCTATAATTTGTTCTATGTATGTTGCGGTCATGTATGTTCAATAATTTACTGTAATTATTGTACCTAAATATATTGCAACTCATTGACTGTATCAAAAACATGTTTCACTCATTGTATAATTTGTTAATCTAAATATCTATAGTGCTCTGGATAAAGTAGCAGGGCCACAACAGGAAGTGCCTCTGGTGACTGTCTGAGTAACGGCCACTAGAGGCATCCATAGGAAGCAATGTAAATACTGTTTTTTTCTCAGAACAGACAGTGTTTACATTTCTGAAACTGCAGGGACAGTCTCCTTGCACCAGAACCATTACATTAAGTGGTTCTGGTGCTTAGAGTATTCCCTTTAAATATTTCAGTTGGTTATAAATCATAAACGGTGAATGATAATGTACTCCATATAATGAAACAGTGATTAGCATAAAATAAAAATCAGTGTTTGATAACTTCACAGACATTCATTACTGATTTTGTAAATGAAGAGTTAATTATTTATCAAACCAGCCATATGCAGAGATGGATTAAGATCTTGCAGAGCCTTCAGCAGGATTCCATGTTGTCCCCCCCCCCCTTCATTCTTCATATAGGGCTGATAAATAGCTCCAAGAAATGTCACAGTTCTGGGTCCCCCGTCTAACTCTCCATGTTTATGTTTTTCAGGTAATTCCTCTCTGCTATTTCCATAGCTCTATAAAGTAAATAACACAAGTATAGACCATGATACACAAAACAATTTTTTTCTCAACAAACTGCTATTGAACTATTGCTGAAGACTAATCTGGTTAAATGGTCTTCTGATCTGTTTTGCATCTACTTTTTGGTTGAAATGAAAAAACATAAACCAAGCACTTAAATATGTTCACTAGTTTTATTTCATGTGTTTTGTTATGAACACACCAATAATGAACAAAGCATCACTAGTGCATATAACATATATTTGTTATTCACTGTCAGTCATTTCTTTTTTACTTTATATTCAGTATAAATTGATACTGCTTTGTGGTGACATTTATATTTGTGCACCATTATTACTGATTATTAAAGGTAATATTTATAGATTTTCTTTACATTTGGGACACTTAAATTATTTATTTTTGTTCTTGGTTTAGTTTGTGATTAGTCTCTACCAAAGCCACATCCATCCATAACTTTTATAGTCCTTTTCCAGGACAGTATTTTTATCACCATATACTGATCTTAAAATGTATGGAGGGAAAGAGAATTTGGCAAGTTTCTTCAGGTGGGATTATGGCTAGGGTTGTGTTCAGATGTGTAAATTAACCATTAGGGACCTAGACAAGACAGAGGGCTATTGTTATTAGGACCATGTGTATTGGGTACATCTGGTCAAATAAGTTTTATGATAATGGGACTGGGCACCTCCTGGTACTGATACAATTGGGCTTGACCTCTTGAGAACACTCTGGCCCAATGGTTACCAAACTAGTCCTCAAGACATCCCTACCAGTCAAAGATTTAGGGATTATCCAGTTGTGTCTAAGGTGTTTTCTTAAAAAATGTAATAAAACACCTTAGACACAACTGGGCAATCTCTAAATCCAGGACTGGTAGGGGTGACTTGAGGATTGGTTTTCAAACCACTGCTCTAACTTCATACTGACTTTATACTAATATTACCTGCCAACCCTCCGGAAATGTGGTGGAGCAAATGGAAAGGATATTCACTTGGTCCCTACCTACTCTACTGTTTTCCTCCATGCTACCACATACAGATTGGAGGAAGGGGTTGGAGCTGCCCACTGGAACACTACCCAGTGTATTATTTGACTCTACCTTCCTGCACAAGGTGGATAAGGGGGACATATGATGGGCCACATGGAATCTTGGGATTCCAGAGCTCAATTTATTTCTTTATTTTTAAACTTCAATCCACTGTGTATATGGTAGAGTCTTAACTGGAGTGCAACATATCTGACTGTCTATCTGCCTGCCTATCCATCCATCCACCTACCTTTCTTTTTGTTGTTTCAATTTGTTATTTACCAGTGTAAGTAGTGAGTTCAACAGATTTTGAGTTCATTAACACTAATGGCTATGAAGCTTTTATACTGTCCAGCTCGGCTAAGGCATGTTAAATAACATATTTTATTAATCTCGGCTATGTTTTACATAATTTTAGCATTTTTGTTTTAAATTCAATGCATTGTGCCATTTAGTGAATACATGTCATGATAAAAATGATCTAACAATTTGTAAGATCAAGGACTAAACTTTTCCTTTTTCCAGCAATTTCTCTAACATATTTTTTTTTCAATTACAGGATGAACTGTTTTGAGCATTGACTGATCAAGAAACAGAACAGTATATAATCTGCTGAATTGCAAACAGATGAGCCGCTCATTCAATCACATAAGATTCAATACACAGCTGGCACACAAATGATTATTCATAGATACTGAGTCATCAACACCATTTATATTAACATAAAATCTTGTATATTTTTTTAAGCACTATATCATCTTTTGCTGTCTACCTTGTATAAAAGGCAAAAACAATAAAAATGCATTTCTGCAAGAGAGAGGGTGACATCATATTTTGCTTGTTTCTTTTAGACAACAACAGAGACAGGATTACTGCAGATCCAGACTGCAATATAACAAACAGGATAAACAGAGCAACATATTTTCTCACATTTCAAACTTACAAAGAGGGGCAGTTTAAGTTTAGGGGAGTGAGTGGGGGTTTGGTCATGAGTGGGGCTGTTTGGAGAAGTTTTAGGTGACTTGCTAATAACAAATTATACATCTAAGCTGTAATTTAGAACAAGAACAACGTATCATATTTACACAGACTGATTTCTAAACACATTTGACAGGGAGGGGTGCAAAACCAAGGAGTTGGCCTGGACTTCCAAATATATAAATAAAACCAAGGGGACTGCATTCACCTGAACATGCATACATTATAGGGTGCTGCTGGAGCTAAAATATACAAAATACACAATCCCTAGGTGAGGTGTTTTAAAAAAAAAAACAAAACTATTACAATATCTAAGATTTGAAATAATTGTTTAGTGAATAAGTGCGTGCGCTAGATTGTGTATTTTGTATGTTGTATATTTTGGCCCCAGCAGCACCCTATAATGTATGCATGTTCAGGTGAGTGTAGCCCCCTTGGTTTAATTTATATATTTGGGAGTCCAGGCCGACTTCTTGGTTTTGCACCCCTCCCTGTCCCAGGTGTCTCATTCCAGGACCCTATTTAGCCTTGACTTGCAGAGAGTCCCAGTAAGGAAGTATTTTCCAAGTAAGTAGATTTATGTCATAAGTGCAAGCATTAGGCTGCTAGAGTAGGACCTGCCAAGAATGAAGTACATTGACGTTGTGGCAGGCTTATGCAATATATGATCACATAATTTAACTAAGGTAAGAAGAAAATTGGGAAAAAAAACCCAGTACACATATATTATAGATAATAAAATACAATACAATACAACCTGGTAATGGGAACCAGGATGATAAGAACAGGAATAAACACTACATAGTGTAATACAGCAATAATAAAGGGAAATTAGTGCTAGTAAGTATTGCACTCACAAACATAAGTGAAATGTAGGCTTCTCACCCCCACCGGGGATTAAAACGATTATTGGGGCCAGTAGATATCAGCTACATAGATCTTCATAAATCCCTCTGGTAAAGGTAGAAAGAGAGCAACATATGGTGAATTACAGTAAAAATCACAAAACATTTTTATTAAAGTTGCACTTACAAACAAGTAGCAAATCTGGGCATATCTCCAACCAAGTGGAACCAGGTGGTGAGAAGATAGATCCTCTTAGTGCCAACAACAAAATACAGTATAAAAACAATGGGAATAAAATCAAAAGTCACTGTGTAGCTCCAATAAAGTGTCCAATGCTTTTCGTCTGGATGGTGGCCTTCCTCAGGGATCTGTTGTTTTATCACATTACAGGGACTTCTTATATCTGCAGATATAAGATATATATATATATATATATATTTTTTTTTTATTAAATACACACACACATATATATATGGGTGTGTGTAACAAACCACCTGTACTTCGTTTCGTACGTTCGTTCACAATCTTCCAAAATCCTGCAATGTAATGGGAATTATAGCTTTTTGTTGTTTGCATACCCAAACATCAGTCGAGACTTGATGAAAGGTACAACAGAAATGATTTATGAGGGGTCTCCAGCAGAAAAATTGGTAAAACATGCCCAGGCATCTCTGTGTCTAAGAGATAAGTGAGTTTACTTTACCTAAACTAGTTACCATAGTTTTCCATGTATAAGATGACCCTATGTATAAGATGACACCTATTGTCTGAGCCCACAATTAAGAAATTTATATTTTAAACATCAAATAGAACAACCTTGATATTTTAGAGGTGCCTTCTGAGGAGAACAACACACTTCTGATTCTCATGCCTCCCCTGTGCTATGGTATGGTAATGGCTTTATATTGTATGCTGGGAGACTACAGTTCCCACAATACACCAGGTGGTGTGAGGGCATGCTGGGACATTGCAGTAGTATTCCCTCTGCTCCCTGATCCCCATTTCCTCCCTCATAAATATAAATCAGAAAGCAAGACCTACCTGAGGTGGAGCAAACCTTAATATGGCTGCTGCTTTTATGGTGTGGCATGTCTCTGGAGCTCCATTTGTGGTAAGTGTGGATGTCTGCTGCAGCTCCCACGCATATATGGACCTCTTCCTCCTTGCCACAGCATTCAGAAGTGGATCGGGGGGAGGTAGGCCATGTGTGTGGGCCGTGGCAAACTGAAATGTGGCAGGCGCCATTTTAACTTAGGTCCTGCGCACAAACATTTTGTTTTATACCTCTGCAGTGACATTCCATGTATAAGATGACCCCCAATTTTAGACTAAAACATTTAGAAAAAACCTAGTCTTATACATGGAAAAATATGGTATCTCCCAGGCACTAGAGGTACAGTGAATAAAACATAAAACACCACAAAACATACATGATTTTAATAGGAACCCCCAGCCTTATATCCAAAGATAGCCTAGATCTAAATGCCCAAAGTGTTCAAATAGCGCTCAGATCCCATGAATACAGCCAGATCGCCACTGGGGTAAAGTTTTGATCGACTGCACACGTGGCTTCTGCCCAAATTAGTTCCAGAAGAAAAGTGGTAGTGGCCAGTCACTTTTGGAAGTTCCAAAATGAACAAAATACCAAACAATGCCCCTGGCTCATAGGTAGCGATTTTCCATCTAGTTTGTGCGTACCTTTCCACTGAACAGCGCTCTCTTGGCTTGTCGGGAACAGAAGCAGGCGGTGGTACAAAGTTACCAGTGTTCACGAGTTAGTCTGCGGCTAGGTGCTCCAGACACTCAATGACTAAGTACCACTGCCTACGTTCAGGAGGCAAGATGGTCACCGTTTTCCAGAGCAAGTGTCTTTCGGTTATACGAACCACAGCAGCCCAGAGAGAGAACTTAACTTTGTAGATAAGTGGTCTGCATTCGGTAGATAGAACTACTGAATCAAAGGGAAAATAACTTGGGTTTAGGAAAATAACAGGGTTTCAGGGTAGCTTTTCACATAGTTACTTTAATAATTGTCTAAGAGCATTTAGTTTTCAGAGCTTTCTGCTTATGAAAATTGTTAGCTGAACTACAACTCACTGATACCGTATCTACCAAATGACACGTAGAGCTATAGAACAATGCTATAGGATAATGCAGTTTACAGAAAAAGAGACAGGAACAAATCTGTGAAATTGTGAACAAAACAACAAGAAGAAAATATATCAGGATGGGGAGATGAGACAAAGGATGCCGGAAAACAATTAGTTATGTTTCCTTGCAAAAGCTATAAAAATATATTCTGCAAACAAATTATTGTTAATTATTTAGTTCTAAACTAACAGTAAGTTTTTTTTAGTTTCTTGAAGTTACAGTTTAACTTGTTTTTTTATTTCTTAATGTAATTTTATAACTATATTTAGTCTGAATTATTCTGCTTTTTACAGATGCTAGTTTATAATCCTCATTTGCTAAGTGATCATAATATTAACTTTTCTTTTTTTGCTGATATACTTTAAATTATAAGTTCATATCAGAGATATTGTGTAGGAAGGAAATAAGTATATAGTGTGTGATAAAAATAATACATGCATAATAGAAAAACCGCAATTTAGGTGCTAAAATGAAGAAACAATATGTTTTTCTCAAAGTATGACCCTGTCAGCTAAAAGAGCCAAATAGTGAGTAAAAAGTGTTTTCAGCAAACACACATATATTACTATGAGATATATAAATTAATTTTAATTATATATAAAAATATAAATATAGTGTGATATATCCTAAGTTAGCAATCTATACATATATAGAAACTATATACATATAAAAATGTATTTAGCAAAGAGATAAATTATGTTAGACAGCTTAAATATCCTGCAATTGCCATAACACTTAGGTGAACAAGGACACATTGGTTGAACAACCAAAGTCCACATAGAAAGAAGAATTGCTTCCTAAATTGTCCTGAACAAAGTTTAACCCTATACAATAATAGCTGGTAATACTCCTGACGTAAGCCAACAGCTCCACCTACTGTTTGAGACATATAGAAATATATATCAAAATGACGTCAACAGCCATTAACATAATGACTTGCCCAAAAATGTGATTGGACCAGGTCGGAAGGTTCACAGATAAGGAATATAACCCCATGATATAAACACACAGAAAAACAGACATAAACGGAGAGACAGAGAGACACACAGAAGGAGAAAGGAGATAGGACACAAGACAAGAGACAGAGAAGAAGACATCTCTAAACAATCTTAAAAATAACATCCAGACCAACTATCGGTAAATATAAGCCAATTATACTAACTATAAAATTACATAACTAAAAACTAATATTTTATGGGCAAAAGCTGATACGAAATCCACCAGATTGGGTTTCATGATAACTCATGATAAAGATTGATATCTCAAACTGCAGACTGGAATATTAATCAAAATCATGAAATAAAAATTAGCATATCAACAGTTACCCAGAGGAATATTAATCCGATAACAATCTAGGAAATAATTATCAGATAAGAACGGTTCTAACTAAACCTGCAAGAATTTAGTTACTGGATGAATTAATTAATCATAATTGATTACTCTGGAAACAGCACTGAGCTGGTTAACATTCTGTGCTAGCTGGTAAAACATTGTCGTAGAACGCTGAGTAAATAATGAACTCTGTCCAGCTAAGTCTAATGAATGGTGTTTACAATGTAAGAAGTAAAAAAAAAAGCAAAGATTGTATTTTAAGATCTTGAGAAATTGTCTTTAAATTATATTGTAAAATAATACAATGTGAGCAAGATATTACTTTGCTGCAGAGGGATTTAGATAGACTGGGGGACTGGGCACTCAAATGGCAGATGAAATTTAATGTGGAAAAATACAAAGTTATGCACTTCGGCGTAAAGAATACACAAGCAACATATACCCTTAATGGAAGCGAATTAGGGATAACAACACACAAAAAGGACTTGGGAATTGTTATAGACAACAAACTATGCAACAATGTGCAATGTCAATCAGCAGTGGCCAAGGCCAGTAAGGTATTGTCATGCATGAAAAAGGGCATTCATTCTCAGGATGAAAATATCATTTTGCCTCTTTATAAATCACCACATATTGAATATTCTGTTCAATTTTGGGCACCTATTCTAAAGAAGGATATTATGGCACTAGAAAAAGTGCAGAGGCGGGCTACAAAATTAATAAAAGGAATGGAACATATCAGCTATGAAGAAAGGTTAACAAATTTAAACCTATTTAGTTTATAAAAACGTCGCCTGAGAGGGGATATGATAACATTATACAAATATATTCGGGGCCAATACAAACCACTGTGTGGAAATCTATTCACAAACCGGACTTTACATAGGACACGAGGCCATGTGTTTAGACTGGAAGAAAGAAGATTTCGTCTAAGGCAAAGGAAAGGTTTTTTTACTGTAAGAACAATCAGGATGTGGAATTCTCTGCCTGAAGAAGTGGTTTTATCAGAGTCCATACAGATGTTCAAACAGCTACTAGATGCATACTTGCAAAAACAGAATATTCAAGGATATAATCTTTCAATGTAGGGTAATAACTGCTTGATCCAAGGATAAATCTGACTGCCATTCTGGGGTTAAGAAGGAATTTTTTTTTCCTAGCTTGTTGCAAAATTGTGCTTCAAACTGGTTTTTTTTGCCCTCTTTTGGATCAACAGCAAAAAAAAATGTGAGGAAGGCTGAACTTGATGGACGCAAGTCTCTTTTCACGTATGTAACTATGTGACTATGTAACTATATTAATCCATATGCTGATAAACTCATATGGTTCTTTATAATTTAACATAGTAATATTCTATTTGTTGATTGTGATACTGATTTATGTCATACCTTATTCAATATTATTGAAAAACTATTAACTAATTACCATGTATATTCACACTTATTGACAAATATAAATATTACAATTTTTTTTTTAAAGTTGTGATATTAATGTATGAAATATTAAATTCGAACAACATGCTCAGGATCTAAGAATTAATAATGGGAACTCTTCACTTTTAAATTAATAGCTGGGTATTAGCACCAATAAAATACCAGCCATGTATATTTTAATAAAGATTATTAATTTTTATATTTTTTATAAAAATATTTTTAATTAAGAAATATATTATTATGTATTTACTTTACAGTATTTACAGTACTTTTTGACCGATTGAAGTTTTTGTGGATGAAGAGGTCACAATTAGTGATGTACCGAACGGTTCGCCGGCGAACGGTTCCTGGCGAACATAGCATGTTCGCGTTCGCCACAGCGGGCGAACATATGCGCGGTTCGACCCGCCCCCTATTCGTCATCATTGAGTAAACTTTGACCCTGTACCTCACAGTCAGCAGACACATTCCAGCCAATTAGCAGCACAGCCTCCCTAGCAGACCCTCCCACCTACTGGACAGCATCCATTTTAGATTCATTCTCAAGCTGCATGCTTAGTAAGAGGAGGGAAAGTGTAGCTGCTGTTCATAAGATAGGGAAAAGCATAGCTAGGTTAGGGATAAGGGTATGCTTTTTTTGGATTTTTTTTTTCTATCTAATGTAAATGCACTTAGTTGTCTGCCACTGCTGCCAGCTTCTGTGTCAGGCTCACAGTGCCCATTTCCCCAGTCAGTGCCACCAATTACATCTGGTGTCACAATAGCTTGGATTTAAAAACAAAAAACTTTTTTCACTGTTATAGATTGAATAGCAGTCAGTTGTCTGCCACTGCTGCCAGCTTCTGTGTCAGGCTCACAGTGCATACTGTGCCCATTTCCCCAGTCAGTGCCACCAATTACATCTGGTGTCACAATAGCTTGGATTTAAAAACAAAAAACTTTTTTCACTGTTATAGATTGAATAGCAGTCAGTTGTCTGCCACTGCTGCCAGCTTCTGTGTCAGGCTCACAGTGCATACTGTGCCCATTTCCCCAGTCAGTGCCACCAATTACATCTGGTGTCACAATAGCTTGGATTTAAAACAAAAACATAAGATTGAATAGCAGTCAGTGTCCTTAAAGCGGGTGTGTTACGCTAACAGTGGATACGCTGACCAGTTTCACTAATTAGATCTGGTGTCACAATAGTTTGGATTTAAAAAAAAATAATCTTTTTTCACTGTTATAGATTGAATAGCAGTCAGTGTCCTTAAAGCGGGTGTGTTACGCTAACAGTGGATACGCTGACAAGTGCCACTAATAGGATCCTGTGTCACAATAGTTTGGATTTAAAAACAAAAAACTTTTTTACTGTTATTATAGATTGAATAGCAGTCAAGTGTCCTTAAAGCTGGGTGTTACGCTAACAGTGGATAATGCCGACAAGTGCCAATCAATTAGATCTGGTGTCACAATAGCTTGGATTTTAAAACAAAAACTTTTTTACTGTTATAGATTGAATAGTGTGCCAGTGTCCTTAAAAGCTGGTGTGTTACGCACAGTGGATACGCCTGACAAGTGCCACTAATTAGATCCTGTGTCACAATAGCTTGATTTAAAAAAAAAAATAATCTTTTTCTTACTGTCAATGATTGAATAGCAGTCAGTGTCCTTAAAGCGGGTGTGTTACGCTAACAGTGGATACGCTGACAAGTGCCACTAATTAGATCCTGTGTCACAATAGCTTGGATTTAAAAACAAAAAACTTTTTTTACTGTTATAGATTGGAAAGCAGTCAGTGTCCTTAAAGCG
>OW240915.1:318234176-318377974 GCA_933207985.1 Pelobates cultripes
TCCCTTCTTCCATCTCCCTGTTACAAAAATCAATGCCGTGTACAGAGGAGACGACGGAAGGTATTAAACTGATCAGAACAATACTAAACACACCACTCCTATCTGGTGGCACATTAGCTTGACCGCGCAGTGCCCCAAATTTGAATTAAGAGGACTGACCAAGCATCTTCTTCCATCTCCCTGTTACAGAAATCACTGCCATATCCATACAAATTGTACAGAATGTCCAGGATAGTTTTCCAGGGACAAATGTTGTCGCCTGTTGAACGAGGTGACCTTGCTCGGGTCCCAGGTGTACGGTTCCTAAAATGGCTGCCATATACACGTCCACTGATAGGAGACGCGGAAGGTATTAAACTGATCAGAACAATACTAAACACACACAAATAAGGTTTCTCTCCTGTATGGCTCCTCAAATGATGCTTAAGATTAGAAGCGGCTGAAAAGCATTTCTCACACTCCGAACAAAAATATATTTTTTTAACATTCTCTCCACTTTGAACGAAATGACGTTTGGGAAGAGATTAACATAATTAAACACAGGCAGTAAAAATACAGTTTTTAGCCATACCCTGTAACTTTAAAACTACACATCCCATCTTCATAATTACATATTTGGAATCAGCACACTTAAAACATAAACATAACCAAAAATCAGCCAAATCCATCCAGGGGTTAAAAAGTTAGCTGGAGGTCCCTTTATGACCGACCGCAAGCACATTTTCCTGCCCAAAACAGTTCCATAGATTTGGGCTGTGAGGTCGGTCTATTTCAGGCTGAAAAAACGACTAAGTCCCATCGCGAATGGGACTTAGTCTCTGCAGCTGAAATAAGGCTGAAAAAAACGGCTGAAAAAAAGACTAAGTCCCATCGCCGAATGGGACTTAGTCTCTGCAGCTGAAATAATTTCCCATTTACTGAACCAAGTGGGAAATAGCAAGGCAGGCACAAAGGGTTTGCACCAGGTCTGGGGACACAGGGGACACCGTCTTAAAGGGGCCGTGTCCCCAACAAGTCTGGGGACACGGCCTTAAAGGGGCAGTGTCCCAATCTTCCTGATGTCCCAAAAAAGGTGTTTAAAGGGCCAGCACCAGTCACATAAAGAGTCCATAAGCCCCAATATGCCCACCGACAGTCTTAAAGGGCCATACACACCAAATAAAAGTGCATACATTTTCACAATCTCCCAGGGGCCATAGTCATGCAGGAGGAGGCTGGCAAATAGGCTTCTCCACAACCCAGGGAAGCAGGGCAATTTGCCATTTAAAGGGCCCGTTACAAATAGCAGTTTGTAACAAGGTGTCAATCCATATCTGCCAAGTGACCCGATGTAGGGGGACCAGTCCCTATTCTGCTCTGTGTCAGTGTGTATCAGGGAACCTTAGGACAGGTGTCAATCCATATCTGCCAAGTGACCCGATGTAGGGGGAACAGTCCCTATTCTGCTCTGTGTCAGTGTGTATCAGGGATCCTTAGGACAGGTGTCAATCCATATCTGCCAAGTGACCCTATGTAGGGGACCAGTCTCTATTCTGCTCTGTGTCCGTGTGCATCAGGGGCTCTGAGGACAGGTGTCAATCCATATGTCAAGGTGTCAATATGTCATATGTCAGGTGTCAATCCATATTGATTGTGATTTAGGAATGTTAGGTGATTTCTGCCCTTTATGGATTAAAACCAGACTCTGTATCAACTGTGTAATTTTCCATGGGAGTTTTGCCATGGATCCCCCTCCGGCATGCCACAGTCCAGGTGTTAGTCCCCTTGAAACAACTTTTCCATCCCTATTGTGGCCAGAAAGAGTCCCTGTGTGTTTTAAAATTCGCCTCCCCATTGAAGTCAATGGCGTTTCGGGCGGTTCGCCGGTTCGCGAACATTTGCGGAAGTTCGCGTTCGCCGTTCGCGAACCGAAAATTTCGGGTTCGCGACATCACTAGTCACAATACATATGGAGTAAGCTAGAGATCAGCAATTTTTTTTCTTCACAAGGTACTGATAGTGAAATATTTAAAGGTAAAGCATTAAATCACAAGTGAAAATGCAAGTGCACAGATTAGTCATATTAGGTTGATTGTAAATTAGCACTATGTCATTTACAACAAAGTATTACACATTCTTAACCACCGACTTTACTAAATGATTATTGATATAATTCTAGAAAATCCAAGTCCATTTTTCAACTGACACTGGCCTAGGGAAATTTGTACTATAAATTACAATAAATAAATACATATCAAAATATGCATCCATAAATAGCCCATAAAGCCTACTGCTCTCCAGAAAAGTAGCATAAAAAATAAACATTATTTAATATACGATAAGGTATTTAAAAAAAAAAAATCACACTGGGACATAACCTATAAACATAAAGTTAACAAATAGATAAACTTTTATTCAACGTTTCACCTAATCTATGGAAATGGATACATAGCTTGTACGTGTAGGGATGGAGCAGGGGAGGGCATAGAATGAATAGTTGGTAAACGACTGAAAAAGAAAGAGATTTAACAAATATCCAAACTGTTAAAGAGACACTAGAGAGAGAAGAACCACTAGATCTTAATGTAGTGGGGCTGGTGTCAAGAGCCTGTCCCTGCAGGCTGAGCAGTGTAAATGCTGAGCTTTCTGAGCATGTTCCCTATGCTGGTTACTCTTTCTCACTTAATCTGTGAACTAAATGGGGAGGGAGAGTGGGAAATCAGTGTACTGTAAAGTAAATACGTAATATATTTTTTATATGTTTTGCAGTACACTGATTGGCCTATATTTTCACCCTCCTGCTTCATCTAATTCATTTTCTGAATCAGTTTTTCAGTAAATTCTGCCAATACCAAACCAACAATCGTCTGAAAATCAATCATCCATGCAAATGTTCTGTTCACAACAAATATATAAGGTCAATGGCAGAGTGAAGGAAGTTAGATGGGGTATACTAGTTAATATCAGAGAAATTCTGTATTTTTTTTTTGTTCTAGACACATGCTCATTTATACACACACACACAGACAAACAGAAACACACATACATACACATACATGAACACACACATATACACACAGCCTTAAATCCTTTAGTTACAGTAGCTTTGTCTGATGTAGCTTTCCTAAAACTCAATTAATTTGTTAAAAAATAATAGCTATTTCTATAGTATTATTAAATTATGGGCTCTACGATAAATATGCCAACTGAGATTATGGAACCAAATTTAATGCTACTGATTGTGCTGTACGCAATACTCTTTGAAAGGTCTCCCATCATAAAAGACTGATTAGTAACCATTTTTTCACCGGTATCATTACATTTCTTTCAGCAGTGAAAATCTATTTTTTGCTTGATGTAAAATAATTTAGGGATTTGTAAAATCCTCTCTAATTACAGTATGTACTGAGACATATATAAGTGCGGCTTATAGATAATTATCTGGTTTGCTATTCAGTTCATTAAGAATTGAATTATTTGATGTTCTTATGCATTTTGAAAATAATCTTAAAAAGTAGAATATATATATATATATATATATATATGTGTGTATGTGTGTATATATATATATATATATATATATATATATATATTTATTTTCGTTAGCTCAAGTCAAGAGTTGTAGTTGTTGTTCAGCCAACCAGAATGGAGTGATATTTGATCAAAGTAACTTAGTCTGTAGAATCACTGCTTATTCCAGGTGCAATTGTTGCTGCATCTCATCTGACCTCCTTGGATTTTTATACATTACAACATCTAGAATTTACAGGGCATGGTGCAAAAATTTAGGTATGTTATCACAGGTAAAAAAAAACATATTGTTAGTAAACCCAGGTCAAAGGAGTATGACTATACTTATTAAATCAGACAGAAAGGTTCCTCCTTACTAAGAGTAGTGGGAAGGCATGTCATGTCTTGAAGCATATTGGCTGTGGCAAGAAAAACACATACTAATTAATTGTCGTCTAAGAATGAGAAGATCAGGTTACACTGAGTATGACCACCAAAACGAAACAAGTAAAGATTGGAAAATGATTGCATGGTTTAATGGAAATACATTTGTGCAGCAGCACGCACATGGTATTTTTTTTTTTTAAATGTGGCATATACTGCGTTAAAAGATTCATGTTGCTTTGCATTATCATGGCATTATTATTATTATTATTATTATTATTATTACTGGCATTTATAAAGCGCAAACAAATTCTGCAGCGCTGTACAATTGGGAAAAAGACAAACACAATAAGAACAGACCGATACAACAGGTAGAGGTGCCTGCCTGTGAACGTACAATCTAAAGGTTTAAATGGGGGTATGAGACAAGAGGTAGCAGAGGAATTTGTGTGTGATGGCAGAGAGAGTTAATGGTATAACTGCAGCAGCTGATAATATGTGAAGGTAATAGGGAGGTGATTGGTGTGGTTCAAAACAGCTGGAGGTGCATGTTAAATAGTTAGAAGGAACCAGGTTGGGTGGGCAAAGCCGAGTAAAATTAAATGGCCTTCATGTTGCAGGGATGGATGGTTTGGGTCTAAGGAAGAGAGATAAGACAGTTACTTTACTTTAAAGGAATTTACAACTGGGGGTGGCAAGCGGGGGAAGGAGGAATGGAGCAGGCCAGCCATTTGTTATAAACAATTTAAATATTTGCTAACCAAAATTCTATCAGCCAGATTATTAATAACTACTTGTAACAGTAAGTACAAATAATTACAGTAATAAACTATATGTAACAATGGTAGCATCATTATAGTAAAATAATAATCTAGTAACAAAATGAAAGAAGTCCAGTTGAATATCTTCTGCATCTGTTTGTACCTTTTAAAGCTGTGAAATATAATGATATAAAGTGTGATATAATATAGTATCTAAAAACACCGCTGCTCAAAATAAATAAAAACACTTGAACCACAGATACAGATCTGACATCCAAGGTCCTAATGCCGTGAAAGTGACTAGGACCAGAATGTAACAATAAAGGGCACAACCAATCCAAAGTAAAAATGAAAATGCCACAAGAAAAACAAGATAAAAAATAAATATATGTAACAATAGGGTGTAACGATATAGAGAGTAACAACAACGGAGGCTAGATCAAAATAGTAACATCACAAAAAAGGTGTAGGAATATCCCTTTAAAAAGAAAAAAACAGATTTAAAAAATAAATAAATACATTTCGGGGGTATATTAGTTAAATATTGAATAGCATAAAAAAGTGACCTGAAAAATAAATTAAAAAGAAAGGCAGAGCAACTCTATAACCACACAAAATGCATAGGAATACACATTAAAAAAAAACAAAAACAAAAAAAACAGATAAAATAAAAATCAGGGGTATATTAGCTAAATAATGAATAACATAAAAAAGTAATGACCTGAAAAATACATTAAAAAGAAAGGCAGGGCAACTCTATAACCATATACCTAAAGCAGCAATATATAGAAAACTGAGTACAATGATATACAAAAGTATATCTGAGGGGGGCCCCTCCACAAATATGGAAGCTGTAGTAAGTAAGGTTGGTGGTGAATTGATGCTTGAAGCTGTATGGTGCCCAGCGAACTCAACCCCCAGGGTACCTGAGTCAGACGGCACAGTTGTCAAATGATGTTCCATATATTAGATGAAAAGAAGAATCTTCCAATCTTAGCTGCAATAGGGGAGCACAACCAGACTGGTAACACGTGGTACGCCGTGGCCGGTATCTTAAAAAAAAAAAAAGGCAGCGGCAAGGCAAGTGGAGCAGCGTGTAGATGATGATGCAGGTGATGATCACATGGAAAAGGAATGTCTACGCGTTTTGTCTCTTAACGGAGCCTTTATCAAGACTCAGTCTACGCGTTTCATCTCTTAGCTGAGACTTTATCAAGACTTGATATAGTCTCAGCTAAGAGACGAAACACGTAGACGTTCCTTTTCCACGTGATCATCACCTGCATCATCATCTACATGCTGGTCACAAATCAGATTAATGATGGCATACATCCTTAAGGCTGGAGTTAGAAAAAACAGTAATACCGGTACTTTCTTTGTAGAACCATAGAATTCAAAGAGTTTGTACTTTATTTTCTCTCTCTCTATCGATCTATCTATCTATGTATCTGTCTGTCTGTCTGTCTCTCTATCATGTATCTGTATGTCTACTTGTCTGTCTAACCACACATCTTAAAATAAAAATGGATTAATTAAGATTATACCAGAAAGACATGACATCAATCAAAAATTAAGAATCCCTGCTTTTCAGAGTTCAGTGTTTTGTTCTGTTGATGGCGGGCTGTGTCAAAACATGTAATTACAGTTAATGCATTAAATGCTTTTCAAATCTTCTTGGTAAAAGGATTGACCATAGCGTGTGAAAAGCGTGTAAAACTGTAATATATGGCGACATTTGACATTGCCCAAATTGTCACTGTTTGTTTATTCGATCCATGGTCTTAAATATTTCATATCTGTTCCCTTTAATCCTCTTCAGCCATGAAATATAAAGCTTGACAGCGAGGATAGCAATTCAACCTCTGAAGACTATTAGTTGGTTGTCTGCCTGTATCAGACAGGCTAACGTAGGTTAAAGCTGATTTGGATTCTGTTGAAGTTCCCTGAAGTTACACTTCGTCTTGACTGGATCAAGCAAGTAAATTTGAAGGATTTGTGAGAGAAATTGAAAATTAGAACTTTCTACTGTCCTTACATTTGCAGTTTTTTGCCGTAGAACTGAAAAAAGATATTGAATATGAAAAGAAACATAGCTTGCAGATATAAGCGATGTAATGTCTCAAACTAACACACTGCTATAATGTATTAGATTTATTTTCTACACAGTTTAACAAGGATTTTTGGTGTTTACAGCTTGCAGCAAGCAATCTCTGCAGATTTAAGACTGACCCTCGCAGGATTCTTTCATTTGTCACAGTACAGGCAATGATAGCAGTAACTATATATCAGGACCTTGGTAAATGCAATAATCCTATAATCTGTGCTTTAATAAAATGATTGCTTTCGTAAATAATATTCAGCGCTTGCTTTAGGCTAGTTCTGACTATTCATTAGACTTGTATAAGTTATAAAGTAACACTGAACTATATTTGGACATTGGAATTATAGTCTTTATACCTGTTGTTTATTTCTATTATTTTAGAGCCACATTTAGATTGGTGCAGAGTTCTGGAGGGTATTGTTTGTTTTTGTTTTTAAGATTTGGACATTATAAAATCATGGCAGCCATTTTAATACCACATGAAATATGTATTTATGTATTAGAAAGACTCACGTGTTTGTAAGGATGTACAAGTAGGGAAGAACAGCCTTATCATTCACATTTAATGTGAATTGCAAATATTTGAAATGTACACGAGAAGCATTGTGGTTCCAACCAAGACTATGTCATAGTAAGGACATAAATGAAAAAAACAAAGAAAGAAATATCCAGGCATACCTGTTGTTTCTACTAAAAGGCAGACTTGTTGTCTCCACTTCCTTGTTTCAAATAAAGACTGTCTTTTAAAAGAAACATCAGGTTACCTGGATATTTATTTTTTCTTTTTAATGTCTTCAGGGATTGGCCCTCCCTTTCTGGACCACCCTACAGGAAGTATTCCACCTTTTTTTAGTGTGTGCATTAAACTCTTGCTTTGTTTGCAAACAATAGCAAGGAAATAATACAAACACACAATAATCGAGCACAGGTCTTTTATCCGAATCACAGAGTAGCAATGTTTTGGCTCCAGTGAGATTTTGTCAAGCAGTTCTCCACAGGGGTTTTATACACATTAGTCATGTGGCATGAAAAATTTACGTTAATTAAGTTGATGGAGTGACTAGTTTGATTTATAACACTTGACACTCTGTGCCACTCTGTACTTGAGAATTAAAGGACCACTATAGGCACCCAGACCACTTCAGCTTAATGAAGTGGTCTGGGTGCCAGGTCCACCTAGGATTAACCCTTTCTGCTGTAAACATAGAGAAACTGCTATGTTTACTTTAGGGTTAATCCAGCCTCTAGTGGCTGTCTCATTGACAGCCGCTAGAGGCGCTGATTTTCGCAGTGAGAAGACGCCAACGTCCATAGGAAAGCATTCAGAATGCTTTCCTATGAGACTGGCTGAATGTGCGCACGGCTCTTGCCGCACATGCGCATTCAGCCGATGACGGGGAAAGGAGGAGGAGAGTCTCCAGCACCAGGGGAGCCCGGCGCTGGAGAAAGGTAAGTGTTTAACCCCTTCCTCTCCATCCAGCCCGGCGGGAGTGGGACCCTGAGAGTGGGGGCACCCCCAGGGCACTATAGTTCCAGGAAAATGAGTATGTTTTCCTGGCACTATAGTGGTCCTTTAAATGCCCTTACTTTACTAACACCTAGTTCCTGTATTATTTTCTTCTCTCTCTTCTTCTTGATGATGTCTCTCGTCTGAGTGTTGCCCATGTGGCTTCAAATAATGTGATGAGTACAATCATGAACATAAAACAAAACCAATGTATGGGCCACAAAAGGAATAGGCAGATCTTGGTTAGAACACTGCACCAAACCAAGGATTTAATTATTTATTTATGAAATATTTTAACAGAAAAGATACATCGAGATTTACTTTATTTTCAAGTATGTCCTGGGCCTACAAACATGCATTGTTACAATAGGGTACAATATAATATTACAAAAATAATGCAATATACAATATATATACATATATACATCGTTTTTAGATTGAATGGAGATTTGACCTTGTCTGTGAGGGTATTCCATAATTGTGGTGCTCTGTAGGAAAATGAGGATTGATACACTTGATTTATGTATAGTGGTATGCTAAATAAAGTGCTGGTACTGGATCAGAGTTTTTAGGGGGTGGGAACAGCTGGGGAGAGCATTCTGGGTCCTTCACCACGAGACTTCACCCATCTTACAACATATAAAACAACATCTTAAACATAAAAACATAGTGATTTTAATTTGGTCGAATTTCAACCCTTTCAGGATCATTGTTAAGTAAATGCTATGTTATCATGACAGACTTGACTTTTCCTTGAAGTGTCTCATACAGCAAGCAAAGTCTTTTCTTACTTGGACAGGGTGAAGGTAAAAGCTACAGACCAGAGACATATCACTGCATGTAAACAAGGAAATTTTTGAAAATTTTGTGTATGTGTCATGGAACATTTTTGTGTGTATCTGTTTTTCAAATGGCTTGCATGTCTTTCAGTGTGTATGTATGTACCATAATTTGTTTGGTGTGTTATTGCATGTGTGTATGTGTCAATGTGGGTTTATGTGTTGTAGGTATCTTTGTGTGTGTATCTAAATTTGTATTGCGCACTTGAAGAGATTGATCAATGTGTCAATGATAGTGATATACATTTTCATTTGGTGTTTTTAGCATTTGGCTTTGCAATTTACTATATTTTTTTGTTTGTTTGTATTTGTGTGTGTATTGCTTCCTTGGCACAGTAACTGTAATTTTTGTTTTAAATATTACCACATTTTCATTGATACAACAAATTTATCAAGCACGCCAGCACTTTTTCTGCTGTACTAAATATGGTTGTCCATTCTAAAAAATATATATCAGAAAATATCTTTAAGTGAAACGTGAAAGTTACCTGAAGAAATGCTTACACCTTTTATTCCTATAAAAATTATTACAGATTGCAGTTACTGGATTCCTATTGGTTGAGAAAATATATAAATATTGTGTTCTCTGTTTAACCCAGTAAGGACACTTGAGGAAAATGTTCTGTCATGCTGGCCGTTTACTTCTGAATGTTTGTCCTTAAGGGGTTAACATATGTATCCTTCTACATTATTTAGCCCATACGGCAAAATGATTTATATCTTGCTAAAATACCCTAGGTTATATGCACAGATATAAGGATTCATGGGTGGTCTGAAGAATATTCATGTTGCAGTATTACAGGAGAATTCCAGTGAACCCTAATTTATCATTTTCACCTGAATATTTTTTTTTCTGTATAACGTCATGTTGAAACTTGGCTATTAACGTAACAAGAAAAGGAATTATCCTATACTTTTCATGTATAATTTGCAAACCATATATCAAAAGCTAAGCTATTTTGACACATACTTAGTCATGTCATGAGGTTGCCTTATAAGTCATGCATGCATAAATACGCTCATGGGAAAATGAAACCATATACTGAGTGCGAGGCCACGCATGTTAGTAGGGTAGTCAGAGAGTTTTCGAATGGTGGTGTATAAATCACTTTGATAGCAATTTGCTGACAACATTGAAGTAAATCTTTGGAGAATTTTATGCAGTTACAATCAGAAAATATAAATATTGAATAACTTTATGTAGTTATGTAATGGCTTGAGTTCCACAACAGAAACATATTTCAATATTTTTGTGATCAGAAAAGGAGGTCTTTAACACTGTTATGGTGGCATAGCATAACCTAACGATCAGGACATAACAGGAGCAACAGGAAAACCAAAATATTGGAAAACTGCGCCAAAGACTATTAAAACGTACTGATCAACCCTTTAGTGAAGTATATAGTAAAAAGTGTATACATACATGCATACATACATATATACATACAATCCACAAATAATCCTGCACTCTCCAAATTCCAGACTTAGATGCCCAGTGCTCATCTGCATAAATACATACAAATCAAAATAGATACCACTCCAGGGACTTGATACAATGAAGTAAAACATAGCTTTTAATGCTTACATGGATAAAATTTGACAATATTGCACTCTTGTTTGTTTTTGTTTATCTTGTTTTGAGAATCCTGTGGTGGTCACTTAATACAAGAATCAACGTTTCAGTCTGCCCCAGCAGTCTTTGTACTGAAATGTTGATTTTTATTCATGAAAGCATTAAAAGCTAAGTTTTACTTAACTGGATCAGGTCCCTGGAGTGCCATCTATTTTGATTTGTATATATATACATATATGTGTGTGTATACATGTTAAATATGTATGTATACACATATGCAAGATATCTTGTATTAAGTGACAGCCACAGGAATCACAAAAACAAACTAGAGTGCAGTATTGTCAAATATAGAATACATATACAGTACAAAAAAGAGCACACTTGTTTACGTGGACAGCATAATCCCTCGTCTATGGATATAGTCTGGTCACAAGCAGTCGGTGGTCTCCATATCCAATGATAGTGAACATATGTATGTATGAATAAAATAGAAACACCAATGGTACAGTACCACAGCAATAAAACACATAGAAAGTACAGAACCTTCTTACATTTACATGAGCAGAAAACATGCTCATGTGGTGTAGAGCAATGGTGATACAATCCCCACCTTGGATATGTAGAAGTCCAGGAACCAGGAGATGGACAGTGAAGAAATGTCTTCAATTTGGAATGAAGAATACCCTTTAGTTTAAATAAAAATAATGAAACCTATATTTAAAAAAAATGGTAAATGTAAAGAAAAATCACGCTTGACACATTTCAAGAAGCTTCCTCAGGAGTGTAAGTAGTCCATCCATGAACCTGGATTAAATATGGGCAGTATCTTACAGTTCATAGGAATCAGCTAATGTTCAATGTCCTTCTGGCATCTGCTGTCATCTGGAAGTAATGTCACATAAGTGAGGGCACTTTCACTGTATGTATTCTAAATGTAAAATCTTCAGCGAGTGTCACTTTGGAAGTGACGTCTTGCCCTTACCGGATGAGTCCGTATTTTTGGCTAGTGGTAAAAGTCTGTGCCGCCCATACATATCATACAGATATGACATGTACATAGGCTGAAAGTATTGTGGTTGCTATATTGAATTCACGGGAAAAATATGGTAATAGAAAAGTGAAGGAAGAACACAGGGGATTCATATAAACATATAGCAGGATATCATATATAAAAAAAATTCTAATATATATATAATATTAGTTAATAAATACATATATAAACCACATTCTAAACATACATAATATGTGGATACATAATATAAAAATGTGAGGAATGAATATAAGTATGCAATAAGTGAAAGATGTACAAAACAGCTGTATATAAGCTGGAGTTACAAAGTGGTAGGCGCAGACAAATAGTATCCAGGAGTGGCGCCAAACGCCAGCTTGGCCAATCAGCATCTCCTTATAGAGATGCATTGAATTAATGTGTCTCTATGGTGGAAGTTCAGTGTCTCCATGCAGAGCAGAACTGCCTCAGGAAGCACCTCCAGTGGCCATCTGAGGAAAAAGCCTGCAGGAACTGTTGATAAACACCAGAACAACTACATTAAGCTGTAGTTGTTCTGGTGACTATAGTGTCCCTATAATATAGCCACAGTAATCTCACATTATTACTATTCACTAACACATTTTCACTATTGCTGTAAATATTTACCCACTTCAAGTTTTATGTTCTAATTATTTTCAATAAAGTATATTATTTTTTAATTCTTTACTTGAAGCATTTCCTAGTCGTGTGGTGCTCCCCCCCATTTTAGAGGGGACACTTTTAGTGCTTATAGTTAAAAAAATTTATTTTAACACAGCCTTTATTCCTGACTGTGGATGTCAGGAGCTCCTGTGTTTTTCTTCTGGGCATCTTCACTATGCCTGTTAGCATTTTTGCAGAAAATGGGAAAATGTACCATATTTTCACTAACTTTGCCCATAAAATTTCCCTTTTTCTCTTTGTAGGTGAGATAAAAGTGACAGCAATCAATAATAATAATGAAATCAAGCAAATGGATTATGTTGTTTTGCAATATTTAAAAAGGTGGCAATTTAAAAGTGTACATCATCAAACAAGCAGTTACTGCCTAAATATGTTGTCTTACAATGTCATCCATTACAAAGTATACTAAAGACGTTATGGCTGATGTGCACAGTTGAGATTAAATTCACTCAAGTCAGTCTCTGTGATATACCATATGAATGTTATTTGGAACAATTATGGCCTCAATTATTTTGCTTTTTAAATGATTCAGTATTTTTGGATAAACATTTAAAATGATTTTTCTCAAAAATATTAAAAAATTGAAATATATTATATATCATCTATTTTAATTTATCCAAAATATTAAATTGAGGCCAATGAATGATGCAATTCTTTCAGATGGTGATGACGATTTAACGTCTCAAGGTCCCCAGCCTCAAAATATTCAGAAACTTCAAGGAAGATTAGAACAAAACCAGCAGCCCTGTCTCTGGCAGTCGGCGTCTTCTACAAAATTCCCTCTTCTTGTCTCATTATTATGTAATGTGTTAAATCCTGATTGAAAATCAAAATTCAGGAACTAAAGCATAGCGAGGTACTAAGCATGATATATATCTACACTGCTCAAAAAAATAAAGTGAACATTGAAACAACAAAATGTAACTCCAAGTCAATCACACTTCTGTGAAATCAAACTGTCTACTTAGGAAGCAACACTGAGTGACAATCAATTTCACATGCTGTTGTGCAAATGGGATAGACAACAGGTGGAAATTATAGGCAATTAGCAAGACACCCCCAATAAAGGAGTGTTTCTGCAGGTGGTGACCACTGACCACCTCTCAGTTCCTATGCTTCCTGGCTGATGTTTTGGTCACTTTTGGATGCTGACGGTGCTTTCACTCTAGTGGTAGCATGAGACGGAGTCTACAACCCACACAAGTGGCTCAGGTAGTGCAGCTCATCCAGGATGGCACATCAATGCGAGCTATGGCAAGAAGGTTTGTTGTGTCTGTCAGTGTAGTGTCCAGAGCATGGAGGCACTACAGGGAGACAGGCCAGTACATCAGGAAATGTGGAGGCCATAGGAGGGCAACAACCCAGCAGCAGGACCGCTAACTTCGCCTTTGTGCAGGGAGGAATAGGAGGTGCACTGTTAGAGCCCTGCAAAATGACCTCCAGCAGGCCACAAATGTGCATGTGTCTGCTCAAATGGGCAGAAAAAGACTCTATTAGGGTGGTATGAAGGCCCAACGTCCACAGGAGGGGGTTGTGCTTACAGCCCAACACCGTGCAGGACGTTTGGCATTTGCCAGAGAACACCAAGATTGGCAAATTCGCCACTGGCACCCTGTGCTCTTCACAGATGAAAGCAGGTTCACACTGAGCACATGTGACAGACATGACAGAGTCTGGAGACGCCATGGAGAACGTTCTGCTGCCTGCAACATCCTCCACCATGACCGGTTTGGCAGTGGGTCAGTAATGGTGTGGCATTTCTTTGGGGGACCACACAGCCCTCCATGTGCTCGCCAGAGGTAGCCTGGCTGTCATTAGGTACCGAGATAAGATCCTCAGACCCCTTGTGAGACCATATGCTGGTGCGGTTGGCCCTGGGTTCCTCCTAATGCAAGACAATGCTAGATCTCATGTGGCTAGAGTGTGTCAGCAGTTCCTGCAAGATGAAGGCATTGATGCTCTGGACTGGCCCGCCCATTCCCCAGACCTTAATCCAATTGAGCACATCTGGGACATCATGTCTTGCTCCATCCACCAACGTTACGTTGCACCACAGACTGGGAGACTAGGGAGGTCATACAGGCACGTGGAGGCCACACACACTACTGAGCCTCATTTTGACTTGTTTTAAGGACATTACATCAACGTTGGATCAGCCTGTAGTGTGTTTTTCCACTTTAATTTTGAGTGTGACTCCAAATCAAGACCTCCATGGGTTGAAAAATTTGATTTCCATTTTTTAACACTCTATGCCTTCCCTATTTTGATGGCTCTAAAAGCTGCAGGGCGGCATAGAACGCCCTGCAATCTTATGTACTTACCTAGTCGTCGGCGATCCCACGCCGGTGATCGCAGTATGGGGACTTACCTGGGAGCCCAGGGAGTCCCTCTACATTCTCTTCGGACCTCGCAATCAAATGGATGGCATAGCCGTCCAAGGCATTGCCAGCAGGGGGGTGCCTGTAATGACAGGCACTACCCCTGCTGTCTGGAAACAAAATAAAAACCATTAAAACAGTGTAAAAATAAATAATATATACTTAGATCATATATATATATATATATTTACTATATATATGATCTAAGTATATATACACACATTTACACACATACACTGTCTAAGTGTATTTTAATATTAATATATACATAATTATACATATAATGAAAAAATGGATGCTTGGCACTCTCCTTACATTTGAAATAAAGGTATCTTGCCTGGGTGCTGTATCCACTGGCGTCCAATACATAGAGAAATAAAAAAAATGGGATGCACTCGCAGGTTTTCATATAGATGAAAAATAGTGCTTTATTAATACATGAGGTGTATACCGAAATCGACCGACGTTTCGACCCTGCCGGGTCTTTTTCAAGATCATTGAATACAAGTAATAAATGTGCTTATATATAAAATATAAAAAATAACACTTACCAATCAGTAAAGTGAAGTGAAGTGTCTCTGCCCTATACCACCTGGAAGTGAATCGAAGCTGCCGGTAACGTCACGTAATCTAAACAATCTTTTGCCTTAGACTAAATCTCCTTTCTTCCAGTGTAAATTTGTGACATTGTGACCTATGTAGAGTCCGGTTTATGAATTACAAGTGAATTCAAAGAGAGTTTCAAATTTAAGGTAAAAAAAACAAACAAATTGGAAACATTCTCTAAGTAAGCTAAGCTGCCAGTTTGACTACTTAAGCCATACATCTAAAATTCACTTTTAATTCACTTTGAATTCTCATATTAGTGTGAGTCTGGTCTGGCAGGAACGTTTTATTCTTTTTCTATGATTAAGGGCCTACAAGTCTAAAATGTGCTTTTGAACTTATTTCCTTTCTTTTAAACCCTTCACTGTACCATGTATTTTTACATTTTTGGAGTTTTAACTGAGCAAATGAAAGACTAATTTTCCTGCAATGCTATTGCAAATTTAAATAAAACAGAATGTGATATACTCTTGACTGTAGAAATGCTCCATTCGTGACTTGGGCATAAAGTAGGATTTTTGTGTTATTTTTTTTTTTTTTAAGTTAAGTACATGTGATATGTTCATGAATATATTCCAAAGTTTCTATTTCAAAAGCACATGTCATGAAACACATTTAAACTCTGTGAGCTGCTTTTTCGCATGCAGGTTATAAATAGTAAGCTGCCAAATGACCTGGGAGAAAAAATATAAAAGATGTGAACTAACAAACAAATTGATCTTTATAAATCCTATAATAATGAGCAAAGACCAGTACACTACAGCAGAGGTGTGATTTTTGTACATTTCATTACAATTGTGACTATTTATATTCTAAGCACTTTCAGATTTTCCAATCTTAATAAATAATAAATACTTAATAAATACTTAATAAATATTTGCAAAAACATAACATACAGGGATATCATTTCTAATTAGTGGGGTAATCCAAGGAGACATCTGACTGCTATTTTGGGGTCAAGAAGGAATTTTTTCCTAGTTTGTTGCAAAATTGGCTTTGTTGCAAAAAAGCGCTTCAGACTAGGTTTTTTGCCTTCTTTTGGATCAACAGCAAAAACATACGTGAGGAAGGCTGAACTTGATGGACGCTATGTGAGGAAGGCTGAACTTGATGGACGCAAGTCTCTTTTCAGCTATGTAACAACTGTTAAATAGTTTACAATTGCTTTCCTATTCCAGGTCACTGCCCGTTATGTTTGTGAATGGGGCCATTAAAGGACAAACAACAAAATAATCCAGAATTCTTTCTGGAGTCCAGCCAGACCTGCATTAAAAAGCTCCAATATGTACATATATGCACAAAGCACATTGGCTATTTTCCTGGTATTTGCTTCCTTAGGTTTTGCACTGCTATGTCCCCACATTTTTTTCTATCTATCCATTCTCTCTCAATAAAAGTCATGTTTTCTTCAAACATGAATTGCTTTTACATTATATACGGTTCTCAGTGTTAGCCGGTTTATACACAAATTTTGTCTAAGCCATTAAAGGACCACTAAATGCACCCAGAGCACTCTATCCCAATGAAGTGGTCTGGGTGCAGCAGCCCTATAGTTTTAACCCTGCAATGTAAAACATTGCAGTTTTGTACAAATAAATATTAAATATATTTTATTGTGCATGTAGGGATCCTAAATCTAGTTATGGGTTAGGACATTATACTCATACATTGATCATGTTGTTTTACTTTTTAATTCAAAGAAGCAATTGTATTGTTTGATTATATATTTATTTATGGAAAATGTCCCCCCCTATTTTTATTTTTATTATTTTATTTTGTTTCGTAATTTTTCTCCTTTCAAGTTTGTGTGTGTTTAATTTAAAGTTTATTGTTATTTGCAGAATATTTAGAAAACATGCTCAATAACATTTTTTTGAAAAGGAATACAAGTTTGTATTTCTAGTGCTACAGTGTTCATTTTAATATTTTTTTTTCAGTAGAGCATAGAAATAAAATACTAAAATATTATGAAGAAATTTAATCTGGTTCATTTAATTTAGCAATCTTCATGGCACCTCAGTATTTCTAGTTTTCAAAAAGTGCGCTATTTTCAAAATGACATTCTTTCCCCTCTGTATTCTAGATTGTGTCTAACAACAAAGGCATAGTTTAAAAACATGGTTACTGATCCATAGAATCAATAAGGTTTAGCTATTCAGTCACAGCTTTAACATTCAGAGGAATGGCCTACACATTTATGGAAATGGTCATGTCACCAGAACAGCACATTGTATGAAAATTGCTCTTAAAAAAAATAACTTTACTCAAAAGGTTGCAATGTTATCAATCTGATTTTCATCACAGTTTAACAAATGTTCCATTATATTAAGAGTGCTGCATGAAAATAGTGAAGGGCTCTTTGTCCTTGTATCTTTTTTCTTGCCCACTGTGATGGTAAAGAGATTGATGAGTTATTAAAACATGCAGCGATGATATGACCAATTTCATTATATTCACTCCTCATTTGATTGTGACTTTTTTTTCAAGCTGTGTTTGTTATCCTACTCATTATACTGTACATCAAGCCTGAGCTAGCACCTTATATTAAAGGAATATTTTTACATAAATAGACACATGTTACGAGTCAAATACTGATTCAATGTGTTTTTTTTGTTTTGTCTGTGCTGTCAAGGTTAGCCATCGTCATAGTTTAAGATAACTGAAAATGATTCCTCAAAACAGCAATCATGAGGAATTGATCAGAGAATTTCAAATGTTGGGACTTATCAGATGCATTTAATTTAATTTTCTTGTTTGGATGTTTTGGTCAAAAATGTATAGTTTTCTGTTGGTTTCTGGTCATTATGTAATTTATAAGCAAGTTAGAAACAGTATGAACCTGTATGAACCTTGACATTTGGTTCGAACCAAAATTGCCTGCTTGAACCTTGGGGTTCCTAAACCTTTTTCTGTTGTTCATATTATGTAATTTATGGCCAGATGCAAGACATTTTTAAACCCCTCTTAAAAAGCAAGGATGGACAAAGAGTAAATCTTCAGTTGTAATTCCCAAAATGCTTTGCCAGCTGGGGATCTACCATTTGCTCATCCTTTCATGACTGTATTTGTGTGCGCAACAGTGTTTGTGTGTTAAATGCAGGGTTATTTTTTTGTATAGTACATTCGTTTATTTATAAAATATTTTACTAGGAAGGATACATTGAGATTTCTCTCGTTGTCAAGTATGTTCTAGGACGGCACACATTGCATTGTTACAACAAAAGAGTGCAGTATAATATTAAAAATACAATGTAATCTTAAAATATATAAAAAATATATACTAGCAAAACCATAAAAAATATTTATTTAACCAATCATTGTTAACAGAAGTAGTCCCAGAAGATTGGAAGTGAGCAAATGTTGTGCACATTCACAAGAAAGGTAATAGGGAGGAGTCGGGCAACTATAGGCCAGTAAACCTTACTTCAGTTGTGGGGAAAGGAATGGAAACCATGTTAAAGGATAGGATTGATGAACATCTAAAATCACATGGATTTCAAGATCAGAGACAACATTGGTTTACTTCAGGGAGATCATGCCAAACTAATCTTATTGATTGTTTTGATTTGGTAACTAAAATAATAGATCAGGGTGGTGCAGTGGACATTGCTTACCTAGATTTCAGTAAGGCTTTTGACACTGTTGCACATAGAAGGCTTATCAATAAACTGCAATCATTAAGTTTGGATTCCAATACTGTTGAATGGGTAAAGCAGTGGCTGAGTGACAGGCAACAGAGGGTTGTAGTCAATAGAGTATATTCAAAGCATGGTCTTGGCATTAGTGGGGTACCTCAGGGATCTGTACTGACCCATTCTCTTTAATATTTTTATTAGTGATATTGCAGAAGGTCTTGATGGTAAGGTATGTATTCTTGCTGATGATACTAAGACGTAAAAACCCAAGGGCAGAGTACAGAATATTTGATAGAGTCCTAACCTCAATATCTGAGGAAAGAGAATTAGGGGTAATACTTTCAGATGACTTAAAGTAGACCGATATTGCAGATGATGAGAAGAAGCTGTTGATGATCAACAGTGTCAAAAGCTGCAGAAAGGTCAAGGAGAATTAGGATAGAATAGTGACCATGAGATTTTGCAGTGAGTAGATCATTGGATACTTTGGTCAGTGCCGTTTCTACAGAGTGCTTAGCGCGGAAACCAGACTGAAGCGGGTATAGCAGAGAATAGGACTTTAGGAAGTCTGTCAATCTTGCATACACAACTCTTTCAAGGATCTTGGATGCAAAAGGCAGTAGTGAGATAGGACGGTAGTTGGACAGGGAGGTTTGGGTCAAGATTGGCCTTTAGAATTGGGGTTATAGTTGCATGTTTGAAGGGCAATGGAAATATGCCAGAGGAGAGAGAGAGATTGAGAATTTTAGTGAGAGATATAGAAAGACAAGAAGACAGAGTACGGTTGAGATGCGAGGGAATTGGATCTAGGGAGCAGGTGGTGGAGCAGGAGGACTGAAGGAGAGCATAAACCTCTTCCGCTGCAGCGGGTGCAAATGAACATATAACAACAGAGGGAGTGAGGTTAGGGGAAGTATTGTAAGGGGAACAAGAAAGATGAGAGATCTCTTCTCTGATTGTAGGAAGTGAGTTGCATAGTCTGAGGCGGAACAATAGGGCAAAGAAGAGAGTTAAATGTGTGAAATATTCGTTTGGGCTCGTTGGAGAGTGTGGTTATGAGGGTATTGAAGTAATTCACATTTGCAGAGGAAAGAGTCAAGCTGTATGAGCGCAGCATAAATTTACAGTGGAGAAAGTCAGACGCACAGTGAGACTTTCTCCAACAGCATTCAGCAGTTCTGAAGCATTTTTGGAGATATCGAGACAGCTTGGTGTGCCAAGGTTGTTGTTGGGGGAACTTGCTGCGTTTAAATGTCTAGTTGAGAGGAGACGGTGGAATTGTAGAAGGAGGTTGTAGAGCTAGGACAGGTGAGGTTTGAGATAGGTAAAAGGAGAATTTGGAGATTAGTGGAGAAATGCTCTAGGTCAAGACATTGGAGGTATCTGTGAGATTGATGTTCAGACAATGTCAATTGGGTCTTAGGTATGCCGATGTCAAAAGTCAGCAGATGGTGGTCAGATAGAGGAAAAGGAATATTGGAGGGATTAAATGTGGTACAGAGATTTGTGAAGGCGAGATCAAGAGTGTTTCCCACTGTATGGGTTGCTAAATTGGACCATTGTATAAAGCCAAAGGAGGAGGTAAGAGAGCAGACGAGAGGCATCAGTGCAGTTGTGGTTGTGGATTGTTATGTTGAAATCCCCAAGTATACAGGAAAGAGTGCCTGATGAGAGGAAGTGGGGAAGCCAGGAAGAAAAGTGCTCAATAAATAGGCTAGAATGACTGGGGGGAGTGAAGGGGGGACAGTAGATGATAGCAATTCTTAAAAGAGTGGGTTTAAATAGGCAGACAGTGTGAACTTCAAAAGAAGAAAAGGATAGGGCAAGGGGAGTTATGATTGGTTGAAAGCTACATTGAGGGGAGAGAAGGATCCCTACACCATCTCCTTTACAGTTGAGTCTGGGAGTGTGAGAGAATTGTAGCCCACCAAAACCTAAAGAGGCAGGAGTAGCGCTATCAGAGGGGGACAGCCAGGTCTCTGTAAGTGCAAGCAGTTTGAGTGAGTTTGAGCTGAAAAAGTTGTGTATGGATGTTGATTTTAAATTACTGCAGATGGAGCGGGAATTTCCAAAGTGCACACTGAATGTTGGTAAGTGAGAGTAAAGGGCAAGGTATTGTGATGAGGTTTGTGGGGTTTCTGGTTTTCTTAGTGTGTGTGGAGAAGGTGAAGGGCCCTGGATTGGGAGAGACATTACCAGATGCCAGAAGCCGGAGGAGGAGGTGTGAATGGGTTTTGTATGCATGGGGTCTAGGATGAGATCGATTGTGGGTAGGAGTGAGAGAGTAGAAAAATGAGTGTAAGGCATGAGATGAGAGAAGGGGGAAGTGTAGCAGAGAAGGGCATGTGTAAATGTGGATGGGGATGAGTGAAGTGAGTGTAAGGAGAGATTTGAGGGAGAAGTAGGAAATAAAGAGTAGGAGAAGACAGATCATTGCTAAACTGGGAAAAAGTTAATTGGAAATAATTGGAATATCAAGAGCAGGTGAAGGTAGGGTAAATATTAAGATTTATGGGTTAAGAAAGTGCAGGAGTGTACTAATAAGAGGCAGTGTGTACACCTGTTATTTTTACTTATCTAAAATTTGAGTGTGACAGACAATCTGTAAATGTAATAATGAGCATGGGGTGGTGTGGTGAGGGGAGGGGAGGGCGGGTATCAGACTTTCTTACAGCAGTATTGGGGCTTGATAATTCTGAAATCAGGCTGTTGAATAAAGATATGTGAGGGTCAGATAGGCTTGCAATAAAGCTGAGGGAGGGGGATATATATCTAGGCACGGAGATGAAGGGATAGTTATTCAAATAAAAACAAACATCAATAAAAGAAGGGAGTGGTCAGTCAGAAATCAGAGGAGAAGTAGAGGAATGCATATAGGTGAATAAAACAATTACATACAGGTCTAGCAAAAGTACACTTTAGCATAACAGACAAGATATAAAGGCAAGAAAATATACAATGCACACAAGATATATAAAATAAATGTACAGGGTGATTAAATATAAATGATGCTGTGCAGGATAGAGTCTTAGTGTGGTCTTCCAGAAGGCTACCTTTGCTTAGTGCAGACGATCAGCTGATGGAGCTCAGACTTTCTTACAGCAGTATTGCGGTTTGATAATTCTGAAATCAGGCTTTGGTTAGTGCAGACTAATGAAAGTATTTCGAAAATTGGGCAGACAAGATGGGCCGAATGGTTCTTATCTGCCGTCACATTCTATGTTTCTGCCGAAAAGCTACGTCTATCCTCTGTCCATACTCCCACAACTGATGCTCGCCTCCAAGACTTCTCCAGGGCTGCGCCTTTTATATGGAACTCCCTTTCCTTCTCCATTAGACTTTCACCCAGTCTCCACTCCTTCAAAAAATCTTTGAAAACACACTTCTTCAGGAAAGCATATCATTTAAACTGTTATCGGATTTTAATTGCCTCCCCTTCCTCCCCCCCATGACTCCTCTCCTGCAACTATCAAAAGTTCTCAGTGAATACTTTCTAGCAACCTATTTCATTATCCCTACTTATACTCCCTCTAGCATGTAAGCTCTTTGAGCAGGGCCCTCAACCGCTCTGTTCCTGTGCGTCTATTTGTCTGGTTACAATTATGTGTCTGTTATTCCACCCATTGTGCAGCGCTATGGAATTTGCTAGCGCTATATAAATAATAAAATAAAAATAATAATATAAGAGCAGTGACGGTAGCAGTCGATTGACCAATTAGGCATTGTTAAATACCTTTGTTGACTGAATATAAATATGTAAATTTACATATTATTGGCATACAAATTGGTGGAAGCAAATAAGCAGTTAAATGTATACATTGTTGCTTTTTATTGTGTTTGAAAAAGTAACTTGTATTAAACATTTCAGGTATTAATTATATTTGCTTGTTTTCTGGTGTTCTGTATATTTGAATTTTAAATACCAATTTTTTTAGATCTGTTTGCTGGCTGCACTTGTCCCTGAAAATATCTTAAAGAGCTATGCCGCAAATGCCTATGTAAAGGTAGTAGTTGGAGACAGCACAGGCAGAGGGGCCAATACCTGCCGGGGAGAAGGTGGACAGGCAGGTGAGATGATACCTGCCTGAGAGAAGGAAGAGAGGCAGAGGGGTGCTTGAAAGGAAGAGGCATTGGCAGATGGGCCTGCACACTGTCACCTGCTAGGGGGAAATATAGCAGGGATCCATCTCAGAGATGGCAGACCCCTATACCCTGTGACATTTCATCACATCTGGAGGTAGAATGGGATCCCTGCTCTACATCAGTCATAGCTGATGCCAGTGGATTACAAACTGCTGACTGTTCCAACCCTTTTGGAACTAGTACATGCCCAGGGAGGCTATCCAGCAGGGAAAAGTACTGTTAATCCATACTATGCTGAACATGGATTAGGAATAAGTCTGCAATTCTGCTCTAAAAAAGACCCGATAGGGCCAAAACATTGCTGCTTTTGCCCCAATAAAGTTGCTATTTATGTTATCCTGGAGTGCCTGAACCATTATTTATTCTGCATATATTGGAAGGGAGGCCTGTCCAGCCCTGGCTTCAGAGCACCTGGGTTATTTGGTGAGTGCGGTATCCAGTACGTCTCTGCATTTCTGCTTTTGACATCTGGATGAGGGAGATTCTGGCCCTGTATGATTGGCTGGTGACCCTGGAGAATTTCTGTAAAAAATGTGCCAGGAATTTGGATAGAAGCAGGCCTTCATCCAACAGAGTAGTAACCAGCATACCTAAGGGGAGTCTGACTGCCATGGATTACAAATTGATTTAAAGGTGACTCAACAATACTTTTGGCCCTTTAATGAAACTAAAAAGGACATTGATACATTTCTATTTGACTTTGAAAACAGTGCCAGGTCTACCAGAAGGCTGATTAGGTATCCCTGTTGCAACATAAATTTACAGGATATTCAGGACTTTAACATTTCACATGTTAAATTGGTGTAGGACCCACCAATATCGGAATACTGTGACGTTGTCCTCCCTTGATAAAAGAATGTTGGCTAAAATGTTAGGGGGTACTGTTGT
Organism: Pelobates cultripes; assembly: GCA_933207985.1. Taxonomy (NCBI): domain Eukaryota; kingdom Metazoa; phylum Chordata; class Amphibia; order Anura; family Pelobatidae; genus Pelobates; species Pelobates cultripes. The sequence goes on from OW240915.1 coordinate 318,258,195, forward strand.
TTTTTTGGTTTCAATGTAACATTACCTGGTCATTTATTCTGGTATGTAGTCCTGATTATTTATTGTGTTCATTATAAGTATTGATTTTTGTGCTGGATATTGCTATATTGATAGGTATTGTGATGACCTTTGTATTTTTTTATTATACTTATTTCCTTGTGTTTGTATATTCTGTTCTTAGTTCACTTTTTGGATTTGTTTAATTTTGGATTGCTAAATAAAAGTTGGAGATTTTTTTATATAATGTGCTAACTTTATGTATGTATGGAGCCCTGAAGGCAAACAGTCTATTCACAGTGCGCACCTGTTTAAATTGTAGATCTTGCTTGCTTGTTTGTTGAGTGTCCTCATCCACTATAGGTGACCCTTCGGAGGTGACCACAGGAAATCATAAATTGAGGAGAGTAGAGTATTGCAGGTTGCACATTAATCTCAAATGCTAAATTAGTGTAGGACCCACCAATATTGGGGTACTGTGATGTGGTGGTGGGCTGAACACAATATGGCCACAAGTGTAAGGGTTTTGGGCATGTGCGGTTCCAGTGCACCAGGTCAGCTGTAGTGAGATTAATACAACTCAGGAAAAGTACAAACCAATCAAGTTTATAAAGCATACACTGCACATCAACCCTGAAAACAAGGACTGAGACACTATTTGCATGTAGTGATGTCCCGAACTGTTTGCCGAATGGTTCGCGAACAGTTCGCCACGAACGGTTCCCGTGGACTCATCATTGAGTAAACTTTGACCCTGTACCTCACAGTCAGCAGACACATTCCAGCCAATCAGCAGCAGACCCTCCCTCCCAGACCCTCCCACCTCCTGGACATCATCCATTGTGAAGCTGCATTCTTAGTAAGCTGTCAAAGTTTACTCAATGATGAGTCCGTGGCGAACCGTTCGTGGCGAACCGTTCGCGAACCGTTCGGTGAACAGTTCGGGACATCACTATTTGCAAGGGGTTATGGTGGGGTGGCCACCCTTTTATTGGACTTTGAGACTTGGGTCCAAGTGTGTTCTGCACTGCTGAGTGTTATCCAATAGGGTGACTATCAAAACAGCAGAAGGAGCCTATCACACTATTTATACAGCCTATGTCTAAATTGATTGGGGAATGGAAAACGGAGATGTCACAGTGGCCTTTTTGGATGGGTTGCCTGCTGATGCTTTGTAGGGAAATGACCTAGGGGTAATGGTAAGTTAGTACATTCTTTGTAATAAGGTTGCTGTATTGACCTATAATCAGGCAGAGGGACTGAAAATTGCCTGGGAATATCAGGCATTGGTGTTGATACCTATCTGGGAGAAGGAGGCAAATGCAGAAGGGATGATAGCAGCCTGGAAGGAGGAGGACAGGCAGACAATATGATACCTGTCTGGGAGAAGCAAGACAGGCGGAGAGGACAGTACCTGCCTGGGAGAAGGAAGACAGGCCAATGGCACGATACCAGCCTGAAAAGAGCAGGCGTTGGCAGATGGGCCTGTGCACTGAGACCAGCTGGGGGAGAAATAGCATGATCCTGGTCTCAGCAAAGATCCCTGTCTGACGTGGCAGATCCATATCCTTAGTGGAATTTTGTTTTAATAAATAATAAAATAAATGATAGTTTTCAAGTCTTTTTATTTTTTTTTAATATTTATTTTATTCAACAAAATATTTTCAAATCACAATACTAATATACATATATCCCTAAATACCATATCATAGTACTAATATACATGTATCCCAAAATACAAAATCATGTGCAAGTAAAAGCATACATTGCCATATATATCTATGTCCCTAAAGACAAAAATATACAGCGACATAAAAATATACAGTTTTTCTTCCCCCCCCCTCCCAAAAAACAAAACAAGAATAAAGCTATTTGTGATTCGGCAAGGAGCATCTTAATACTAACTCAATACTAGAATGTAGGGAATTTGAAAGTCCAGGGGAACCATAATTCATTCAAATTTCTAGTATGGGGATTAAAGAAGGAATTCGCTTCCATTTTATGTTGAACCCCAATCTGTTCAATTATCTCATGCCAGTCCGGAGAGTTAGAAGTTTTCCATGCCCTAGCAATATTAATTTTTATTGCGAATAGTATATGGGTCAGAAAGTATATTTGCTTCTTGTCTTGTGTAGGGAACCCCATTTGGAACAAAAATAATTGGAGGCTAATTTCTTTAATATGCTCAAAAATGAGTTTTACTAGCTCCAACATTTGTACTTTAAATTATTAAGCTCCGCACATTCCCACCAAATATGGTAAATAGTGCCAACGTCCCTCCCACATCTCCAGCAGTCCTTCGAGTATACTGGTGATAACTTATGGAGCCTGGCCGGCACCAAGTACCATCTATATATTAACTTGGGTTTCAACCAAGGATACGCTATGAATACACTGCTTTACTAGCCGAGTAGCTTTAGTCCATTCTGTAAGAGAGAAGGATTTCCCAATATCCCTTTCCCACTTTATAAACAAAGGCGCATGGGAGTCCTGTTCTAATAAATCTAATAATTTATTAACACTAGAAATACCTCCTTTCTTTTGAGTATTCACTAAATGAGTGGCAATAAAATGATCTTTAAGTATCGATTTAGATAATAAGTAGTTCTTAATCGTAAGGTATAAAAACAGATCTCTATGATGAAGATTATATTTTGATTGTAATTGAGCAAATGGTGCTGGATTGGACCCCTCACATAGTTCAGCTATTTTTCATATGCCTAGCTGTATCCAAGAAGTAATATTTAGATCCACCATGGCATATTAAAGAACCTCTACAGGGGTATTATAAAGTATTATGCCCTCCAGTTTTAGTTTTTTGTTTAAGGATTTCGCAATATTTACCATATCGCTTAAAATTTTATTAGAGACGTGTTCAGGTTCTATTACTCCCAGATTCAATAGTCGTAACCACACAAGAATAGATAGTTTATATTTAGGGCTATCTTCCTGTTCGATTTTACTCCATGAATATGGGGTACTTTGGTCCGGATTGAGCCATAACAATACCTGAGTTAATTTACAAGCATCATGGGTCTTAAACATGTTCGGAAATGATACCCCCCTTCAGATAGCTTCTACGCAGGGTTTCAAATGCTATCCTAGGTGGTTTGTCTAGCCAAATATAACTGGAAAACATATATGGTATTGCCCAAAACTACATAGGAGTTTCGGCATCAAAAATGCTTTAGTCATGTTTAATCTTCCTATCCATGATGACTCTAGCCTCCTCCATTTTATAACCTGATATTGCAATTCATCCAATATGTTATCATAATTTATTTGGATTGCACTAGCCGTATCAAAAGATATTTTGATCCCCAGATAGTCAATTTTATCTCTTGCCCGTACTAAATTAAAACGGCAGGCCAGAAGATCTTTCTGAGCCTTGGTTAGAAGAAAAGATAAAATTTGAGATTTTTTCAAGTTAACCTTGTAATTGGAAAAACTGCTATAGATAGAAATAATGTCCAGCAAAGTTGGGATTGAAACCAGTGGATCAACCAAAGTAAGAAGAACGTCATCAGCAAAGAGGGATATCTTAACTTCTCCTTCCCGTGTCCCTACACCCTTTATATTGCTGTTCTGTCTAATCAGTGAGGCTAAAGGCTCGATTGTAAGGACATACAGTAGGGGAGGACATCCCTGCCAAGTACCATTTTTAATTTCAAAGGGATCTGATTCAAAATGAGAATTAATCATTTTTGCCGATGAATTCTTATATAAAGACATACTTTTACATCGAAATTGACCCTCAACATCGAGTCAGCCCAGAACAGAGTCTAGGAATCTCCCTGTCAAAGCCCTTCTCGGCATCGAGGGCGCTAATGACTGAGCGCGTTTGACCTCTTTAAGCCAACTTGCTAAAATGCCAGAAAATATTTTAATATCTAAATTAATTAAGGATATCGGTCTATAATTAGTAATAAGTGTAGGGTCTTTATCTGCATTAGGGATTGGAATGATTGAGGCCAACATCATCTCTTTTGGGAAGGGGGAGTCTATAGAAACGTTTGTAAACATCTCCAAAAAGATATGAATGATGTTTTTAGAAAAGGTTTTGTAAAATATAGCAGAGAAGCCATCCGGACCTGGGGAGTTTGATTTTAGGTTATCCATAGCATCTACAATTTCTGTTAATGAAAAAGGAGTATTCATCCTTTCTAGTTGTTCTGGATTAACTTTATGTAGATTAAGTTTTCTTTAGAAACCATCGATCTCATTTTTATTGGCTCCTACATCTTCTAAATTATATAAAGAACTATAGAAGTCTACAAATGCCTTAGCAATATCTTTGGGAGATGTTAAGTGAATATTCCCCATGATAATTTTTTTTAATGGATTTATCTTTAAGATGGTTTTATCTTTTAAGTTTATTTGAAAGATCCTTAATGATTTTATCATTATTATGGTACCATCTTTGTTTAAGAAAAGTAAGATTTTTATTGACCATTTCATATGTTTTATCCTTAATGGAAGTCTTTATTTTGGATATTTCCCCAGTTAATTCCTTACTTACAAAATTTTTATTTAAGCGTTCTTTCTTAGCCAAATTTATCCTCAGTTCTTGTAGGGATTTACCCTTTTTCCGTTTAACTTCTGTACCAAATTTAATTAATAGATCTCTTACAAAACTTTTTAAAGTACACCAGACCATAGGCATTGAAACTTCTCCATTATTATTACTATATAGGAATTTATCAATTTCAGTCAACAAGGATTCCCTAATATAGTGTGTTTTTAATAGACTTTTATTGAGTCTCCATTTTGACCTTGGCCTATATTCGTCTTTTGAACTAATTTGTAGGAATACTGGTGCATGATCTGATAATGCTATAGATCCAATGGTGGTTTTAATAATTGAGTCTAGGAGGCTAGCTTTTACAAAAAAACATATCAATACGTGAGTAAGTCTTGTGTACATGGAAACAAAAATGTATAGTCTTTCTCGTTAGGATTCATAACCCGCCAGCAGTCAAATAGGGAATTCTTAGCTAAAAATTCTGATAAATCAGATGGAAAGATATTTGAAGGTTCGATGTCCTTTGTATGTTTATGACTTCTATCTACTCTTGAGTTTACAACACAATTAAAGTCTCCTCCAATTATAATTTTACCACTCATTGAGTCGTCCACTATTAAAGTAGATTAACCGGGTTACGGTTTGGTGCGTAAATATTAACAAGAGTATAGATAGTACCATCTATTCTTACAATTAATATAAAAAAATCTACCCATGGGGTCAACGACTGAATGGTTTCAACGATATGTCTATTAGATATTATGATAGCAGTTCCTCTTTTTTTCTTTCTACCTTCCAAATTTGTGGCAAATATCAAAGGAAATTTTTTAAATTTCCATAATCTATCAGGAGACTCAATCCAGTGTGACTCCTGGATAAAGGCAATATCCTCTAAATTATCTTTCAAAAAAGTATATACAGCTCCCCTTTTTTGAAGTGAATTCAAACCCTGGGCATTCCAAGATATTACTTTAAGTGACGCCATAACACCACCAGTCCCTTTTAAGTCCCATGCTAAATCTGTTCCTAACTAAACAATATACAAAAAAAAAGACAATAAACGAAATACCCAAAACAAACCCCAGAGGGTGAAAAAAAAAAGAAATCCCCCCCTGATAATCCAATGAGGAGACATTCTTATTTACCCTTGGACCAACCTGCCAAAGTTTACAGGAGTGAGGTCCCTAATGGGGAGGAGAATAAGCTCGGCTCTCACTAAAATTCAACTATCCAGCCTACACTCGGACACCCAATATTTAGAATATATTTATATATAATTTAACCTCTCATGTTTCATCACTTTAAGCCTACTTAGGTAATATACATATTTTTTTCCCTTTCTTTTCCTTATTTTTGACTTTCCCTTTTTCCCCTTCTCCTTTCTCTTCCCCTGATCCTTCATTCCCTTTCCCTCTCATTTCCCTTCTCACAAAAAGAAAGAAAAATGTAGTACCACTATATCATTTACCTTTAAATATTCCCCCTGTATCCTTATTTAATTGATTAGAAGTTTTTGGTTAGTTATTCAGTATATTCAATAATTGTTAACCTTCAAAAACACTATGGTAAGTGCATATGCTTTCTATTCTCAGAAGTGCTATCCATAAAAGTGGATCCAATCATCTCAACATTTATATTACAGTCCCATCCTAAGTGATACAAAGACGGGAGACATGAGAAAAAAACAAAAACAAAAAAAAAACCCACCCCATTTGGCTTTATAAAGCCGTTAACCTCTAGATGTTCCTCATATGCCCTTATTTAAGTGAAAGTTTTGATTGATTTTTCACTAGTCATTAACAATCAGGAACAAGTACTAAGTGCATACTAATATAACATACGCTGTCTTTATTCGGGACTATTTGTAATTCCAAGAAATATATAATACCATTAATTTTTTTCTTGCCTCTATCTACTCCCCATACATCCTTATTTACCTAATTAACTAAGTGAAAATTTTAATTAATTGTTCAGTAATCATTAACATTCAACAACATTGTGATGAATTCATACAAACATAGCTTATGCTATATATCCTCAAAAGTGGTGTCCGTATATCTATTTGTGATTCCAATTATCTCCATATTTATATTAAAGACCCATCCAGAATAGCACATAAAAAACAAACAAAAAATAAATAAAATTTTAAGATACCAATATATCCTTTATCTCTGACTATTCCTCATACACCCTTATTTAACTAAGTGGACGTTTTAATCATTTATTCAATAATCATTAATATTCAAATACAGTGTGATAGGTGCATACACATGCTATCTGCTATCTATACTCAAAAGTGCTGTGTCTTTTTATAGTTCCAATCATCTCAACATTTATATTATCCCCCCCCCCCCGCAAAAAAAACCCAACATATCATTTGGCTACATAAAGCCCTTCTGCCATTATACCGTTTACTTCTAGAAAATACTCATATACCCTGAATAATTTGAATAATTGCCTTTAGTGTACCATCATATATTTTTACAATCACTTATTTAATGTAGATATCGACTAATCTTGCTCATATATTCCTTATAGATTTAAGATATAACACATGCTATCTATACTTAGGAATACTCAGGAATATTATCTATATAGGGAAAGGAAACAATATTTTTAAAATAAAGAAAAAGGAAAAGGAGATATTCATATCTCAGGCCTTAAAGTTCAATCTATGTTAAGTTCCAGGATTGTATAACTTCTTGCGCCACCGAGGGTTGTTTAAAAAAAAATTGCTGGTCTTGAAAAGATACTAGTAGAGCTGTTGGGAAGGTCCATTTATATTTAATCCCCTGTGATCTCAGTTTGGTAGTCTGAGTAGAAATTTCTTTCCTTGCAAGTCGTGTAGTCAAAGACAAATCCGAAAATAGCATAAGGTCCTTAAATTGAGGGTCGGTAGTATCCTTCTTCTGCACCGATTGCATAATCCAGTTTTTAATCAAATTATTAGAGAAGCATACGATGGTATCCCTTGGTGTATGAGATGGCAGATTTTTCGGTTTATTTAATCTGTGGAACCTTTCAAATGGAAGGTCCCTTAGGGGAGTTTCCGGAATAAGTGTTTGAAAAAATGATTTTAAAAATTGATCTAATTGTTCATATTTGATAGATTCAGGAATCCCTCTCAGCTTAACATTATTCCTCCGTGATCTGTCCTCAAGATCCTCCACTTTCGTCTCCAAGGTTTGGAGTTTTCCCTCTAATTGATTACATTTAACCATCAGTTTATCATTATTTATTTGTAATTTTTTAAGAGTGTTTGCTTGCATTTGTAGTAGAGTGGATAAATTGGCTAACTCTGACTTTAATAGGCTAGAATTATCTTCCAATTGTTTTATTTTAATATACAGAACCTCCAGAGTTTCATTGAGAGTTTGTTGGGGAACCTGTTGAAAAGCCATCTGAGAATGATCTTGGTGTAAGGGAACCGAGTCCCTATGCTCTCCCTGAGATAGCCTACTAGTTACCGCCCTTTCTTGTGTTTTAGTTGAGCAAAAAATGCTAACACTTTTACCCTTATCAGTAGTCAGGGTGTTTTTATCTTTGTCCTTCTAAATTAATTGTATTTTTCCCAATCTTGGAAAGGACAGAAGTTTAATCTTTTTATAATGCAGCTTCTGTTATGGCTTCCTTAAGGTTATATCCTAGAAAAGTATCTAGTATTTAACTTCAATTTGTTTTAGATGTAGTAGCCGGGTAGCCAATTAATATGCTTGAATGTCTGTCAGCAAGTTAACCATACTCAGCCCACGTTACCTCTCCAGCTCCACAGGATTTTTGCAACTCTATATTCAAAGTATTATTTAATTGAGAAGTGAAAAATATATGCTTGCTGATTATTTACTGTTTAAGTATCAAGCCAATTTTAGTTGATATCCCGTGTCCACACAGCAATAGTTAGTATTATTTAATATAAGATAAGGGAGTCCTTAACAGCAGCTTTAAACAATCTTTGGAAAAGACCTTATTATCGGTGATCCGCTCTTTAACCACTCCTCGTATACCCAGAGATTCTTGTAAAAATTTTGTCAGCCAGTTTAGGTCCTCCGGTCCTCGGTCCAGACTTCCCAGCCTTTTCACAGCGTTCTTTAGGTGACTTGAGCGATAAACGGTAGGCAGGTAATCAATATTGCTATTGCAATTCAAGTTTGTTTAGACGAGCCATGCGGTCAAACGGGCGTTTAGTGCGGCTTAGTTTCCCCAGCTTTCTGCATCCCTCGCATCTCCTCCTCCACCAGGACCTCGTAACCGCGGGAGCGTGCGTGATCACGTGTCAAATCATCCCCCAGCTCTCAGTTTTCAAGTCTTTTTAAACATTTTGAAAACAATTAATTATTTTTAAAGACATTTATGATGTGCGTACTGTGAAGCAACCACTACAAATAGTGTCTTTGATATTCAGTTCAGTTTTCAAAGTAGGTAAACATGGTTTAAACTACACATGGGAGCTGGATGATTACTGGATGAAGAATCCCATTAAATAGGTTCTGACATTTGACATTTTTTTTTTACCAAGCTTGGTCACTTAAATGTGTTTTTTCCCCGCCTTTCATGTCTAAGCCCATTTAGTCTTTTGCATCTACTCTAGATAGAGTTTAACACATCCCATTCCTTAGATCACCTCCTTCAGTGCTACTAGCTAATTACATAAAGCATTTAGTATTAACTCCTGATTACATCTGTCATCTGCAAGACAGATTTAATCCTGACACATCCTGGCATTGAATGTCTTCCTGTTTTTTTCTAATTTTATATTTAATTTCTAATATTAAATTCACGTTGAAATGTTGCAATGAATAAAAAATAATATCTAGATAATTAGATGGAACATTTGTCATTAAATGGCATAAAGTGCTTATATCATTTAAATAAAACAACAACACAACAACAGCACAAGACAATCTGTTAAATAAACATAGCACTGCAGCACGTTAGTCAGTCATCTGGAACTCAACATCAACACAAACACTCTTGACCTTGATCAAGTAAAAAAGTAGCAAATTCCTTTTACTACAATCAGCTTTTGCTTCCGTTCTAGTGTCATGAACTGAGACCGAATTTACAATCACAGTTACCCAGCTCAGGAGCTCATCTCGGACAAATCCAGCAGAACCTGCATGAGAGGCTAATTTCTCCAAAATGGGCTCAGTGGGGGCTTTCTCTAGGTGACACATTGGCCATTACTGTGCTTTTGTGAATTTTGAGTTCAAGATTCTAATTTCACATTTTTATTCTCTATTAGTTCCTTTGGCGTTTTCTCTTTTTATTGGAAAGTTCTTTTACATTTTTTATTTGAATTCACATTCATGTTTTTCAAGAGACTTGGTAAAATAATTTTCCTGTCAATGTGCTCTCAAGAGCACTTCGAGAACACTCTCAGGAAATAGCTTCAACTTGCTAAAACACAAAGTGCAACTTTAAGTATCTTACACTCTATTCAGATTTAGACAATTTTACAGACGCTGGATGTCAGAATCAGACACAGCAGAAGGTCAAGAGTAAAAAAAATAAGAAATGGGATTGCCACCCTGCTGAAAATCATGGCACACAATGCTTTTAAAGTATTTAACAATGACCTGCCATACATAGGCGTATAAATAGATCCACTTAAGATAAGTATTGAAATCAAACCTTTACATTATGCTAGCAAAATCACAAGACCATATAGATATATAGATTAAATGTTAGACTTACATGAAGGTCTGTTCAATTAGATGCATGAATTTCAACTTATATCCAGTAAATTATCATGGCTGAATCTCGGAGAGCTATATACACTGTGTTCTAGAAAGTTACATTTGCAACCTTGACTTAAGAAGTGTTATTTTGAATTATCAATGTGAAATAAAAATGTATGTCAATAAATTTGCTAGCTGTATAAATACAGTGTATAGATGAAATGTCATTGATAATAGCATGCCACTGTATTGTTATGAACCAAAATGTTTATTCAAATATGTATTAAGTTTTACATACAGCACACAGAAATCTGGTATTTTTATATAACATGAGAGGGATAAACATGTTTCATATATTTATTAAAGTCATAGTATAGTCTATTTAGAAAAGAAAAAAAAAACATTTTGAGAGAGTGCCTGGGTTTCCATTTATTTAACCACAAAATGTTTTCATCTTATCCATGTTCTTGAAAAGACACCATACATATAGAGAATACAATTATTCAATTGCATTACAATATTTTCATTATTATCATTGTTATGGTGCCAATTTATTCTGCAGCACCTTAAACTATTATTAAAGGGGAAATTATCAAGAAATTAGACAAATTATTGCAAAGTTTGACAAGAATAATGGGTGACGACTCTGCTCAATGGAGCTTACAATGTAGAGGAGGTGAGGTCTACAAACACTACAGGAAGGACAGTGTAGGGGATAGGAACCAAGTGACAGAGTGGAAAAGTTGCAGAATTCAAAGAATGAAGTGAATGGACACAGAATGGACACACAGATTAAGGTGAGAGAGTAATGACAGTTACCCTGACCTTATAAACCTTACAGTTAGGGGCAATAGGGTATTTTGAAGAGGTGGGGTGACTTTAATAGGATTGGAGAATGGAGGAGTTCTGATAGAGGAGGCAGGATGTGTTACTCTACTTGGGTGATTTGGATTGGAACTCAACTGCAGCTTGTAAAACTCCCTGATTACAATAGTGAAGAAACAGAGAATCTTTAAAGTATCAATACTGTAGCTTTAAGAAAAGAGAGAATTGCTGGTAACTTGATTCAAACAAAGTTTTAATAAGTGTTAAACTTATTTAGGCAATAATCCAATAAGAAGAAGTGCAAGTAATCAACAACACAAATTTCATCAATAAGTATTTCCTGAGAGATGTATTAAGTAATATTCATTAGGTAAATGAGAATAATCTTCAATAGTAACATTAAGCAAGTAGCTGAGAATATTTGCAAAGCAAGAACAGTTCATAGTAAATAAGCATTATGGGAGTTGTCCTCCATACATTTAGTAGCTTGAAGCACTGAGTATTTGCAAAGCAAGAAACAGTTCATAGCAAATAAGCATGATGGGAGTTGTCCTCCATATAATTAGTAGCTTGAAGCAGTGAAGATTTAAGTAAGCAAGCATTAGTTCATTATTAAATGATATTGTAGACACATAGCTGAAAGATATACTTAAGGTTAATGTGAGTAGTCCTCCAATAGTTCAGAGATATGGTCCACTTGTAAAGTAAGTGAGTTTCTGTTCTCCAGTAATCCTCTATGGCATGAAGCATACTTGTCTTAGCCCAGAAGGCTAGGACGACTTCAGAGCTTGTAGAGCCAGCGTGTCCCAGGAGCCGGCGTGCATACTTGGAAGTAGGACCCACATTGCCAGAGCCTGAGGAGAGGTAAGTCTGGCAGAAGTAGCTCCCAGTATCACCAAGCCCCCTCTCTCTGGGACGGTCTCCCTAAATACCGTCAGAACTGCGTCAGAGGGGGGCATGGTCCGACTCCGCACAGTGGAGTGCTGAACCCGGAAGTGTTACCGCATGACAGGATGTTCCATAACAATGGAGCTGCCAATGAGAAGTCCAGTAAGCATGAGTTAGCAGTACGGGTACGAACACCAGAGAAGAGAAGAACACCGGCAAAAAGAGTATATATATATATATATATATACATGAATTAGAACTGTAACAAGAGTTATTAATAGCTTTTGTAGGTAAGAGTAAATATTTTTAATTAAATGATATAAAGAACAGGAAGCCCATGTGATGATTGACAAAGGGGTGATGAGCGGAGGATCAACAGGATAAAAAACATCAACCTGACAGCAGCATTCATTGTGGACTGTAGGGAAGCAGTTTTTTATGGTCTGGAGAGTAATCAATTTGAGAAATTACAAAAGAATGAACCAGCTCCTTAGTAGAATCTTGCATAAGAAAAGGGTGGATGCAGGCCATGTTTTCAAGTTGCATTGGAAAGATTTGGTAACAGCCTGAATGTGAGGTGTATAAATGATGCCAGGACAAAAAAAAAAAAAAAAACACCAAGGCAACAAGCTTGCAAGGACAAGTTTATGTGCATACCATCAACATCCAGGGAGAGTGACAGAGAAGGATTATTATTATATGGAGGGAAGATAAGAAGACAGATTACATTTTAGGACATGGAGGACATTAAATTGGAGAAGAAAAAGAGACAACAGTAAAATCATTCTAAGACAGCGGGAGAGTGATTATGGAAGGAGGTGTATATCTGGAGGTCATCAGCATACAGGCTGTAGCAAAATCCAAAAGATTTAATAAGTTTGCCAAGAGTGAAAGTATAGAGAGAAATCTTAAAGGGAAACTCCAGTGCCAGGAAAACAGATTGTTTTCCTGGCACTATAGGTCCCCTCTCCCTCCCACCCCCCAATCCCCGGTTGCTGAAGGGGTTAAAACCCCTACAGTGACTTACCAGAGGCAGCAACGATGTCCCACGTCGCTGCTTCTTCCTCCGCACTGCTCCTCCCTGTGATTGCGTCGGCCGGTTGGAGAGGCTGATCCCACCCCTGATGCTGCGCATGCGCATTAGAGCTCCCCATAGGAAAGCATTTAAAATGCTTTTCAATGCTTTCCTATGGGGAAATGAGCGATGGTGGAGGTTCTCACATAGTGTGAGGACATCCAGCGACGCTATAGCACAGGTTTCCTGTGCAAGGGACACGGAAGTGCCCTCTAGTGGCTTTCTAGTAGACAACCAGTAGAGGTGGAGTTAACCCTGCAAGGTAATTATTGCAGTTTATAAAAAAACACAATAATTACGCTTGCAGGGTTAAGAGTAGTGGGAGTTGGCACCCAGACCATTCCAATGGGCAGAAGTGGTCTGGGTGCCTGAAGTGTCCCTTTAAGAAGACAGAGGTGTGGCAAACCTAGCCACTTGGACAATAACTAGAGACTGTGCCTTTAAGGGTTGCCTACAGGTCGGGAGAGAGATGCGTTGTAGTCCTATGTATGTGCTGGATGTATTTCTGTGGAGACTGTAATTACTGGTTTCGCCGAATGCCAATGGCGGTTTGTATGGGGATTCTCGTTCGTTTCACGAACGGCACTTTGGAGGGCCGTTCGTGAAACGAACGTGACACCCCCTAATAGCCCACACACTTAGAGGCGTGTGGCGCTAGTTAACCGATTGCAACAATGTTGCAATCGGTAATTAGAGGCTCTCCTGGGTGGCCGTCGTTCGACTACCGACCATGCGGCGGTCGGCCATCTTGGATCCTTTGTTCCTCAGCGGGTCCGTGTTGTCGAACGCATAGCATTACCAATAGCTATTCGACGGCACGAACACCGCTGAGCCTCCAGGACGTTCGGGAGTTTCAGAACCAGGTTCACTAAAAGTAATCGGTTCTTTTCGTGTGTTTGGAAAGAAATGTGTTTTCTGTGCGGCGTTCGGTTATTTTAGCTGGGATCTGAGCGGCAATCTCACGAATGATGCGCCCAGACCCCAGCTAACTACCGAACGTCCATTCGTGTAAATCCACCGTGTATTTTAAAAGTTATGTATTTTTGTATGAATTGCCGGTTCTGCTGCACGAGGGGATAATCCCCTTAACGGTGCATTCTGGGAGGATGATCCCTCTCGTGCAGCAGTGCCTGATGGGAGAAATATGTTATACTGTAAGTCCCCCATGTAGTCCCCTCTGGGAATGCCCCTGGGAAGGGACTCGGGAAACCGCTTGCATGGGGACTTGTATAAATTGTCGTGCCGATTAAAGGATTGTCAGTTGACTCCCAAAACTGTGTCTCGTCCGGTTATTGGGAGGTTGGGGATATTGCCTTGGTGTTTTCAGCGCTTGACTGTGGATTCGTTTCTGGACCAGCGGAATTCGTGGATTTAATATTGGCGTTCCGCTACAAGAGGGCAGAGCATTGGGGGACTCCAACTGAGACAGGATGAGGGGAGGAGAAAAGGAGACACCTAGGACTGTTGAGAGAGAAAGGATGAAAAGGCAGTTTCATGAAGTCCAAGGGTGTGAAGGCCAAGGAAAATGACAAAACAGTGTCAAAGGCTGAAGAGAGGTCTTGAAGAATCAATATAACATAGTGGCCAATGAATGTAGCCACAATTAGATCATGAGTCATTTTAGTCAAGGAAGTTAAGTAGCATGGTGGGATGGAGGTCAGATTGAAGAGGGTCAAGGCGGGAGTTTGAGTTGAAAAAGTGTGCCTGATGGTTAAAGACAAGTCGTTTAAGAAGCTTTTAGGAAAGCAAAGCTGAAATATGGGTCGGTAGTTAGATGGGAAAGGCAGCTCAATAGATTACTTTTTAGGAGGCGTACAACAGTAGCATGTTTAAAGGGAGAGGGGTTGATGCCAGAATAAAGATATGCATTAATGATGGCACAAGTCAAGAGGAAAGAAATCTAGGTAGAAAATTTTAGGTATCAAAGGTACACCAAGGATGTAATATTTCAATAATAATCTGAAAATTAAAAAAACAAAACAAAAAAACAACTTCCAAGCAGTTTCAGATTACAATTTATCCCTAAAGTACTACTGACAAAACATAGCATACAGACAAATTTAGATAATGACTAAAATGGATTTTTGATTTATTAATTTTCTCATACCAGTGACATCATGATGTTGCACTAGATGAAGATAAATAATGAAGGTGATCGTAATGCACAGCAAATGAGGTTATCTTTGAAATTGATTATTTATCGAAAAAGCATATTTTCTGTATGGACACTTGTGAAATGCATTCATTTTAAATGCTCTAATCCAAACATTTACAAAAAAAATGTTAATCTCAATGTAATTAAAGGATGATAAAAACATCAGAATCAACATTCTGATACAGGCCACAGTGAATGTGGCACTTGATGAATTCAGCAGATTTTTGTACATGCTGGCTAGAGATCTGCTGCTGGGAATTGTAGTTAAAGGAACACTCCAAACACCTGAAGCACATTGAAGGATTAACTGGCTATGCCACTTGTCTTTTTTTTTTCACAATATTATATATTTCAAGAGAAATTGACACTTTCAACCTCCCTCCTTAGTAGCACCTCACGACTGTCAACCATCAGCCAGCAAGATGATGTTCCTCATTTGGCAGAAATGAGGCCTTCACATTAAAAAGCACTTGTTTCTATGCTTCTCTATACACTATTTCTCTATTAAAAGCATTGCCTGCAGATTGCATTGACTGCTACGCATGCACCCTGTTTTCCAGTGCTTCTCTTTGTGTATATGGGGTAGACCAGGGCTGTGGTGAGAACATGGTCTCACCGAAGGATTGCTGCTAAGTAACTGCAAGACTTGGGGGGAACTCACTAAATCAAAAGTAAAAACAAGACTGCCCCAGTTTTAGAAAGTAATGAATTTATTTGAACATTCAAGTGTTTCTTTAAGAGTAAATGCTGCTATCTCTATCTCTAGCGACCAATAAAATATATAGACTATGCTATTCTCTACCCACACTTGACCCCGGAAGCACTGCTAAATAGTAACAACTAATAAATACACGTATTACCGCATGCTTGGTCTGACCATTTCCTCATTCTTTCCAGCACCTCATTACGGAAGCAATCACACCCTGCTTCCATGTGCATAATGTGGTTGCTATGAAGATGCACCCTTCGTTTTAGATCAGCCAATCTATATAGTCTAATAAAAAGTTTCACTGACAATGGCCAAGATAAAATACATAAAAGCAAAAAAGTAGGCAAATAATCATGTGAAATAACCGTTTATCTGGATGTTTATTTTAATGTACAAAAAAACAGGTCTTATCCTATTAATAAATGTGTTAATAAATTCTCCTACAAGTTAACACTTCTATGTCATATATTTGTAAATTACATTTTTTAAAGAACCTGGGGTGATTTGGTCTTTAATCCTTTGACTCCGCTCAAGACTGTTTGTGCAAATCCTTTTTTTTCCTTTTGCTTTTAAAAATAAAATCTGTTAATAGTGGTTTTTTTTTTGTTTTGCCTGCTTCAGTTTTCCTGTTAATTTTATTCAGATGAGTTTTAGAAAGAATAAAAAAAAATGAAAACAGCAAACAGTCCCAGGCTTATCTCACTCTCTTCCCATGAGAAATAATAACATAGCGAATGATTAGAGCATTTTTGACTCTTGGGATAAAGTCAGTGTTCTACTAGCACTAATTATCATATACCAAGAGCTTACACTATGACTTTGGAGACTGTACGCATGATATAAATAGATTGTTAATGACAAGCTGTTTTTTGTTCAAGAGAACTGGTGTTATTTCACTGCTGTTTTTATAGGAAGATGTAAAAAGGAGACAGCAATCTCGATGCAATGCCGGAAAGGCGCTAAATATACTTGCAGACAACAAATCAAGGGCATACTATAATTTTTTCCCTAAAAACAGGTCATCCTATTAAGACTTTTTTGAAGGGCAAAAACAAAAGAGCTGAATTAATATTTTATATAGTCATCCAGCAACTTAAGATGAAATTATTATTTATTTTTTACAGCAATAAACAGTCTGCTTGAATGTCACGAGAGTTTCAGAAGCAATGACCTAGATTTATGAAGCAGTAAGAAAAACATTAAAAAATTTGAAAAAAGTTTCACGTTTTATGTAGTTGTTTAGGAAAGTGCTTAAGAAAAAAAAAAAAGCTTTATCTTTGATAAAAGATTTCATTTATTCAATGCAGGATTTATTTAAATGTTCCCTCACACTAACCTTTCGTGGGTGTCCATACGATATTCACCGCAAAGGTTTGCTTGTACTCAGCAACATGAAAATTCTGCCTACCACAGCTGTGGCTAAAAAAACAAAAATTAGGTTTTGGTATCTGCTGTGAGTTACCTTTTGCTTAGTTATATGTTTTATCAGGATTGCTAAAAGCTA
Source organism: Pelobates cultripes (assembly GCA_933207985.1). Taxonomy (NCBI): domain Eukaryota; kingdom Metazoa; phylum Chordata; class Amphibia; order Anura; family Pelobatidae; genus Pelobates; species Pelobates cultripes. The sequence continues at coordinate 318,275,548 of OW240915.1, forward strand.
GATGTTGTGATAGAATCTGTAGGTAGTGTTCTCTTTGAGTTTGCGGATAGTTGATAACTAAGTTCTCAAAGCTTCTGTGCTTCTTCTACTCATTGTTTGAGCAGCAGTGATGTAATTGAACTAGTTTTAAGGGGAAACATACCAGGAAAATGTATTTTCCAAAAGGTGATACTTTGATTGCTATCCATTGTAAAACTTGTAATGACCCCCAAACCTCACGTACGGTTTGTTTGTAAATCAACAAGTAACTTTTTAATTGCTAGTTTTCTCTCTTGTTCCTGGATATATTAGTCACTATGCTCTGTGTTCAGGTTCAGTCAAGATAAAACATTTGAATGAAGGCAGAGTATTATAAAAACCTAAATTTAAATACTCCACAGTTTTTATTTCATTTTACACTTGCAGCATTAAAACTGCAATAACTGCATTAAAATCCCCCAGCCACAGTGATATCACCACAACGTTAATTAACTCCAAATGTTGTGCTTTAAAGTGACATTATTACAAAATGTAGAATTGTTGGTGTAACTCCACCCAGGTCTACATGCTAGTTCAGCTCCCCCTAGCAATGCTCCACTCGCCAAATACAAAAAAATATATAAATCACTGTTTAATAGATAAATTACAATTATGCATTTTTATAGGGGTATATCTAAAAACAGCTTGCAAAACCTGCAGATCTTTTGTCTGCTACCTAGGGCAGAGTTATGGTCAAGGTTGGGCTTTTTTAGAATCAGGGTTACAGTTGCATATTTGAAGGGTGATGGAGATATGAAGGCTGATGGAGAGGAAGAGATTTAGAATTTTAGTGAGAGGCAGAGCAAGAGAAGGAGATATTGTATTATCAAGGGAGCAGGTGGTGTGGCGGGGGGACCGGAGCAGAGCAGAAACCTCTTCCGCTATAGTGGGTGCGAATGAACATAGAACAGCAGTGGGAGTGAGGTTGGGGTAAGCGTTCTTAGGGCAAGGGGAGAGATTAGAGATCTCTTCCCTAATTGTAGCGATTTTGGCAGTGAAGTGAGTTGCAAAGTTTGTGGCAGTCAAGTTGTTAAGAGGAGAGGGAGCAACAGAGCGAAGAAGAGAGTTAAAAGTGTGAAATAGGCATTTCGGTTCACAGGAGAGTCTGGTTATGAGGGTATTGAGTAATAGACAACCATTTGCGTCTTGAAAATGTTTTAAAAAATTGAAAGCAACACATCAACTCTCTTCTTCCTTTTTAATAAGTTATTGTTGCAATCGAGATGCCACATTTTCCTAGCGTGTATTCCTTTGATCAAAAATGAGCAAGTTTGCTTGGTTAGAGACCACCTTTTGATTTGACTAGAAGTGGATCATGCTGTTCTAGTGTCACATAATTGCTGGACCCCAAACACTGTACGGTCATTTGATTCAATGCCTTAGCTATCTTCACTGAGGTCAATTAACTGGCAATTTTGTTTGGGTTGTCTTCTCCTGTGGTCTCACTCACTGATATGGACTAATTGGACATTGGCAGTCTCCCAAATATTTTGTCTCAAATCTGTATCTCTCTGTAGTGAATTTAATGTATCAGCCAGCTGTTACATTTCCATGTTGAGAATCCCTGCACATGGCTAATAAATTGCTTTAGGAATAAACAACTGTAAGTGTTGTCACACACAGTTGGGAAAGGATTAGGTATTAAACTAGGTATAATAAGTATATCAGTATTTAATGTGCATATAAATAAATAGCAGAAAAAACACTATGAAATCATAATCTCATGCATTAAAGAGTTACCAATAATAAATAGGATCTCTCAGAACCCAATGCAGTAGAACAAATGAAAATAAATAGCCAAACCAACACTGAGCTACAAAGTATCAGTGGAATATAACAAAGATCAGCATAAACATAAAAAGCAAGTTCTCCAAGATGTCGTGGTTAGTAGGGATGTTCCTGATCACAATGCCATAGAAAAAACAACTGTGATTAGAATACTCCTAAGATAAAGACAAATATACTAAATAGTGGTCTCAGAAGAGAGCTGGTGTATCAAAGAATTATGTCAGGCATCCAGATATAGCATAAAAATAGTAAAGATCGCATAGGGTAATCTAGCCAGCACAATGGGATATAAACGAGAGTAGTTACCCAAAAGAATATATAAATAAACACACACGTAATAAAGTTAAAAAGTGAGCCTGCAGATAAGAAGTGTAAGGAAATCTATCAGAACATGTACTCTACTGAACTGTGGGGGGCCCCTCCACTGGTCCAAATGTTACTGGAACGATGATCACAGAAGTGCAGGGATGTCTGTAATGAATAGGATCCTCAGCGAGCTCAAACCCCCCCCCCCCAACCTTGCCTTAAATCTTAACGATCTGTTCGAGTGTTGTAGTGACAGATCCTACTGTCAGGGAGACGAACAACAACACTTACCAAGGCCGAAGTGGAAGAGCACACACAGCTGAAATCTTGTGGTGAGCCGTGACAGGTAGCTTCAAAAAAGTCTGCGGCCGCTTTAAAGGAACAGTACTGTTTTCAATAAAGGCTAAAAGTGGGACAAACAAATTAAAGCGTTTCGTCTCTTGTGGTGACTTTATTAAGACTGGTGTCCCGAAATCACTGATACCCAGCTTATATACCCTCAAGGGTTGGGCAATTAATGCATGACAAAACAGGACTGGAAATGTATATATAATATAATGTAAAAATATGTATAACAACTCTGAATTATATCATACTAAAAATACAAATAAAGAACTTGCCTAAGGTATTCGTGTAAGGGGAAGCTTATACTAATTAGCTCCCCTGAGTATATATACCAGCGAGTGTCCAACTCAGAGTTTGACATGCTCGTATTTTGAAATTTGAGTTCTAAGCCACACAGTGTTTGTGATGTATAACTGTTTAGGTGAACAGCCCCTTTTAATTTTTATTTTTATTTTTTCAATCTCTTTGTGATTTATTAGTTCTTATCATATAACATGGGCTGGATTTATTGAAGTTTTGGTTGCTAACAGGGAAACATGGTACTTTCCCGAAATACTTACATTTATTTGCGAAATAATCTTAAAGTGATACGATTATATGTTTACTCACTAGCATTCTGTTTATACATCTCATTATGAATGTGTCTCTTGGTTTTTAATTTGCATTTTTCATTTATATTTTTCATTTGTATTTTTATCTGGGATATATGCAATTAGTACTAATATATTATGTATGTAAATTGTCTTGCATGTATATATATATACACCAAGGGTGATATTATAAGATTCACATATCTTTCACATTTTTTCTTGTTTAATATTTAGCTAATGTATCTTATACACTATGATGCATGGATTGTTTCTAGTTGTATTCATATTCATATGAAACACACTATTTAGTGGTCACCTGATGGTGCTTAAGTGAAGTTTTGTGGTCCACATGTGGCTCATCAATCTACATTTTGCACTGTTTAGTCTGGATCTTTGATCACAGGTATTACCTTTGTCTATGGGGAGGGTACTTCACATTTACAAGTTTCCCACACTTTTTTTGCTATTTAAAGATGGTGTTTGGAGCTATGGGGTTATCCTGATGAAAGTCCTATGATGGACTGAAACGTCGATTTGCTGTAACCCGTGAGTTATGAATAAAGACAAATAATTTTCTTCAAAAAGTCCAGCGTTTGTCTTTCTTTGTGGATATTTATGTTGATTTGGCTGAAAGAGCACCGTGGCACTTATACTACAAATGTGAATGCAGGATCGTAATATATATATATATACAAACACACACACACACACACATTCTAGTATATGTCAGCATATAGTATGTGGTTAGGGGGTGTAATTTAGGAATGCATTATTCTACCAACTGAGTTATGGATAAATTATGATTAGATAGCCTGGTCTATCTCCTCATGTAGACCATATGGTTTAAGTGTGTTTAGTTTAAATATCCATTTGGTTTCAACCATATTAGGATGTCTTTTTCGCTTGGCTTTATCAGGAATTTGGCTTATGACTTCTATGCACATAATAGAGATGTGAGACGGGTTACCATTGTGGGTGAATTGGAAGTGGCGTCCTACTGGAAATTTCTTGTCTTTGTGTAGTATGACCAATCTATGTTCCCTAAACCTATTCTTCAAAAGTCTTGTGGTTTGCCCTACATACTTGAGCCCACAACTACAAGTGAGTAAATAGACTAAAAAGGAAATATTGCAGTTTATCCTCTGTTGAATAACATATTCCTCCTCACCTAATGTGGGTTTGAACTGAGTGACCCTATGACAAATGTGCTTACAAGTTCTCCATCTAAAATTTCCCACGTTGTAGTTAGGATTTGGATTTGTACCCTCATAAGGCATGAATTTGGATGGTGCCAGAATGTTTTTGGTATGTCTTATTTCTCCTAAAAGTCACCCTAGGTTTGCTGGAAAGACTGAATTTCAACCAAGGGTCTAATATTAAAACAGACCACTGCTTCAGTAGGATACTTATGATGTCATCATAGGATTTGTTAAACACTGTAGAGAAGATAGGACCTTTATTTTGAAGAGCCTCCTTTGTACTAATACTGAATTTACTCGGTTGAAGGGTAAATTTGGGTTCCCAGCTATATAGCAGGTATAAAATCATATTATGTGTACCTGTGGGGTCGGGGAAACAAGTAAATGTTGAAGTCCTTCTATCCATTCTAGATGAAGGGTTAACTAGGGACATCCTCTCAGTGTTTCTAGCTTTATTGTAAGAGTATAGTATGAGTTGGGAGGCTAATCTTTCTCTAGAAAGCATTACACAGTTCCAGCGCTTCTTCCTCAAAATGCTCAAGCTTGGAACAGTTGCATCGCAGCCTTATGAACTCTCCTAAATGGACATTGGCTATCCACGTAGGATGGTATCCGCTTGAAGCATGTAGAAAACCATTAACGTCCACTTTCTTTTGGTATGTTTTAATAAGGACTTTGCCTTCTTGCCCCCATAACAATAGATTGAGAAATTCAATCTGCACTCTTTGTTTGTTGGAGGTAAACATATCAGACTTCAATCATTGGTATTAAGAAAATTGACAAAGGTGTCAATCTTATTCCACTCCCCTTTCCAAATTATTAAAATATCATCTATAAACCGACAATAAAAAAAACAAATGCTCAAACCAAACAGGATTATTCAATATAAAAGATTGTTTCCAAAATCTGGTAACTACTCTTGTTTCTATCGCATTGGGCTGGCTAGATTACACTATGCGATCTTTACAAGTTTTATGCTATATGCGGATATCTGATATAATTCTTTGATACACCAGCACTCTTCCGAGACCACTATTTTGTATATTTGCCATTATCTTAGGGGTATTCTAATTACAGTTGTTTTTACTACGGCATTGTTATCGGGAACACCCTGTCACATATTCATCCGCTTATAGAAATGTGGTTAATGACATTTACTGTCCACACAGGAAAAGTTGTGCCGAGCAGCAACCTAATCCACAGAAGGGTTAATGCTGAGCAGTAATTGTGCAAATGAAACCTGGTGTCATGTATTTATCCACTTAGAGAAAAGTGATTAATGACATTTACTGTCCACACAGGAAAAGTTGTGCCGAGTAGCAACCTAATCCACAGAAGGGTTAATGCTGAGCAGCAATTATGCAAATGAAACCTGGTAACTGACTTTGGGGTCAAAGGCCGGTTACAGCCTATCAGAACTAAAGGAGGGGTATTTAGGCCCAGTTCTCAGCCTGCTCAGTGCCCTGTCGTGGTTTCCCTTGTGGTTGTCTGAGAGCGCGTTCCTGTTTATAGTTTTCTACCTGGTTTTTGACTTTGGCTTTGTTTATTGACTTCTCTATATTCTGGTATCCTGACTCCTGGCTTTCCTCATCGCTGTGTCCCTTTCTGTGTTCCCTGACCTCGGCTAGTATTTTTGACTATTCTTTGTACGTTAAATCCGGCCATTCTAAGGACCGGTAATACGTTACTTATTTGTCATCCGTGCTGTACAGTTCTACGTGCTGGATCAAACAGTAATCCTGACACACCCTTACTATAAGCACTACCTCTCGAGGAACGTTGCTTTTTATGTTTTATGCTGATCTTTGCTATATTTCACTGATACTTTGTAGCTGAATGTTGGTTTGGAGCTTGTGGGATCTCAGCTAGCTATTTATTTTTATTTGTTCTACGGCATTGGGATTTGAGATACCCTATTTATTATTGTTAACTCTGTTATGTATTAGATTATGATTTCATAGTGTTTTTTCTGTTATTTATTTATATGCACATTAAATACTGATATACGTATTATACATAATTTGTTTCAGATATGATTTGATAATACTATAGCGATTTTACTGTTAGTAAGTCTCGGGTATTTTATATATATCAAATACTGACATATGTCATATTTTGACTTGTCCTCAGGAACGCTCACATATACTGTTTATTTTATAAATTGCTTTACTCTGTAATTTTATGAAGATTTCTGGAGTTTAGGTTTTGTTTGTCATTATAGCATGGCAGAGCTGCAAATGGTTTTTAACCATACATTCAATTTTCTTGGTAGAAGAGCTTCTGCTGTTGTTGCTTTGTATGCTACAATATTCTTTGTTAATTCTTATTTCAGATACATAGTTGAATCTACATTCTTATCTGATTATGATTAAGCTGATCAAGTGAATTAGTTCAATTGCAGACTGGCACTTCATGTGCGTTGTGAAAGACTACAGTATCTTATATCATTATCCTGGCAAGGACCTTTCTTAACCATTTAACTTTTCCTGTTTGTATTATTACTCAGTCATGCAACATCACTTCTATTTATATTGATCCGTAACAACATTAGAAACACTGACAGGTTAAGTGAATATGGGATATATTAGGCATCAAGTACCAGTCAGTTCTTGAATTTCATGTGTTGGAAGCAGGAAAAATGGGCAAGCGAAAAGATCTGAGTGACTTTGACAACGGCCAAGTAGTGGTGGCTACAAAACTGGGTCAGAGCATTTCCAAAATGACAAGTTTTGTGGGGTGTTTGCAGGTATGCAGTCCTTAGTACATACCAAAAGTGGTGCAAGAAAAGACAACCAATGAACAGGTGTTAGGGCAATTGGGTGCCCAATGCTCATTGATGCATGTGGGGAGCAAAGTCTAGCCTACCTTGTCCCATCACACAAAAAGCTGTAGCTCAAATTGCTAATGCTGCCAATAAGGAAAAGGTGTCAGAACACACAGTGCATCACAGTTTGATGAATATGGGGCTGCGTAGCAGCAGAACATCCATCGTGTCCTTGCTAGGTTTTAGCAAGCCCAAACCTATGACAAGGTTTCACAGAAGTCACTTTGCAAACAATCTGTGTAATTAAAAATAGTTTTACACAGGGAACATGAGTAATGATTTTGAGGAAATCTAGTAGCAAAGGGATGAAGAATTGTCATTTTGAAAGCAAGGTTTCAGGAATAGTGACCATTTGATTATACAAGTTATTTCAAGTAACCTGGAATGAAAAGGACTCCATGAACAACAAAACAATAGGCTGAAGCAATATTAGATCTTTGTCAAGTTAATATTTTGTCTTAGATGAAATTAATCACCCTGCCTGGTTTTCCTCTCCATGGTTTGGTGACCAGACTTGGAGATTTCATTCGGTCTCAATCCCAATTTTGCCAAAAATCCAAACAGAAATATACCCAAATTCTGAATAAAGCAAACAGATAGTCAGCCATTTTGGTTGAATTCAGTTAGTTGTGCCTACCGCTACTAGCCACTGCAACTTAACACCGATTAAAAATCACTAATTACCAACTGTTCATTGTTTTGTGTTACAGGAACACTATCGGCACATTATTTTCCTACCTTGTAGGGCTTCCCAACAGGTTTCGTAGTTTTAAAAACAAAATTGGAACCAAGCCAAAATTTATGGATGAACTGAAAATTTTCCCTGTGCCCAAATCTACTAAATACAAATAATACAAAATCCAAACAAACCTATCTAACAAATAATTACCTTCTCTATGAGATCTAGTTCAGAGAATTACTGAAGTTATTTAATGGAAAGTGGTGCTTCAAATGGCATCACACCGGTGAATGAAAATATGATAAAGAAGGAATCCCAAACAAGGAGAGAATACTTCAAATAGACATTGGTAAGTGTTCTTCTGAAAATGGACCAGTTTTAATTGACTCTCACCGATACAATAGCTAAAGACAATCAAGTGCATTGATGTCTAAGTTACTTGTGGAGATAAACATTAATTTGCAGAAAAATCTAACTCAATAATTAAAGTAATTAGATCATCATTCACTTATCATAATGGGATGCTATTGTATAATAAACATTGATTTCTTATTTTTTTGTAGATTTAACCCCTTCACACAAGCACTCGCTTATACATGATAACCAGGGCATGCAGCCATACCCAGTAATTGTGTATGCATGATTTTTGATAATTGCAAACAAAATGTGTTTATTGAAAATTTGTTTTGTCTGCAACTTATGGCAAGAATACAGTCAGACAACTCACCATACAGCTTCACAGCGAGCTGCCATGCTGAAAGCCTTCGACTTCTGGGTTTGGAGTATAGCTCTCTGTATCCAGTGTTGCAATGGCACATCATTCATATCAAGTATTTCCCTTTACTTTACGCACTGGCGCTGGGGCACAGTGTCCGGGTTACCTGCAGGAGAGGAACGCACATCGCTATCCCTTCTGCCAGTCACTCTATGTAGAATGGTCATGTGGACTGAAGTAGAGGATATTCTGTATCCTCTACATGGTCTGAAAGGAAGCTGTTCAGCTTCCTTTCAGACGAGGTAGAGGATACTGAATCTCCTCTACCGAGGCCCTCACAGTCATGCTACAAATGTAAGCAGGCACTCCAGAAGGGAGGATAAGACCACAGAGGAACAGGGGATTGGGACAAAGAGACACATAGATGAGCTGGGTTAGGAGAGAAGAGACCCATAAAGGCAGTCCAGAACCAAAATGCCAGCAAGTTGTCTCTGCACAAGAAATACAGCAACCCTGGAAAATCATGTCACCCTTTTTGTGTGTGGATGTAAATATACAAATTCAAACTCTTGAACTCAACCCCACACAATATGCAGAAAGGTATCTGTAACCACCGGGTACGTCCCAGCTCTGTACATATCAAAGAAATAAAAAAAATCCGGAGCACTCCCTGGGATTTTCAAACATGATCAAGATCATTGATAACGACACAGAGGGTTGAAAGGATGATGTATTTATACACAATTAAAATTCCAAGAGAGTGCTATTGATTTGACTTATTTTACATATGTATATACCTGTAACTTGTGTTAACCTTTTTCCATGAGATAATTTATTTAAAATTTATATGAAATATCTAGGAAATCATAATCCAGTTTAGAAATGAAAAGGCAAAACAGATACATTATTTAGGTTCTCATCCTCTTTCTTTATGCTAAATGCTGGGTGCAAAGGACAGAGCTTGACAGGGAGCTGGATGGAGACACCGAGTGGCAGCATGAAAAGGTGTGGGTTTCTACATTTAATTTTATTTTTAATATCTCACAAGTATATTTGAGTTAAATATAGGGATAAGTAGAGATAACATTAAAAATGTTATGATTTTCCACTTTAAAGGGTTACTTCAAGCACCATGACCACGTGTTTTGAAGTGGTCAAGGTGCTTGGAGTCTCAATGTGCAGTGTTTTTCAGATTGAAACTTTGCACATACAAAGGTAAAGCCCTTTGCTGGAGCCCTTTGTTGTCTTTCATCAACATGCATAGCATGCTGGCAATCGACTACTGTTGGTGGCATGCCCAAGTTCTTCTCTTAGCCCTTCCTCTAACAATTTCCTTCCCATGCAGTGAGGGGAGGATCAGACTGCAGGGAGAACTTGGCATGACAACGGATCACAGGTAAATGTATCCTTATTTCCTTGTATTATCTTTTCTTTTGGGGGAGCACACCAGTATTACTCTAGCCCTTAAAACAGTGTTTCTGTTATTGGAGTAAGCCTTTTACACATAAAGCAGTCAATGAATTGTTCATCCATATACCAGTTGTGAACTAGAAAGCTTAGCTGCCTCTTTGTATTTCCCTGTAAGCAATGGTGGCACCAGTGCAACCTAACAGTCCAGGATTTAGGGATTACCCAGTTGTGTCTAAGGTGTTTTAAGAATGGGAAAAAAAGAAAACTTTAGATACAAACCCAGGACTATTAGGGGGTACTCGAGGACTGGGTTGGGAAACCCTGCTGTAGAGTGTACTGTAGGTATTTTACTGCCTTCCCTGTTTGCTAGACTAATGAAAGATAATACCCCATATATAGAAAGCTTAACAAGTTGACATTAGTTGAAGTTATTCATTGGAAGAATTCATCCAACAAGGTCACAAAAGAGACCTAAAGCACTTCATCTTGCTGAAATGTGTGAATAGTGTGCCCTCTTTTTTTCATTTTACAAATAGTGCAGATTTAAATTTTTAAAAAATGGCAATTTTCTAAATCATTGTAACTTCCTGGTTGTTTAGATCAGTGGAGATAACCTCAAAATGTCATTACTTTCCCAGTGCAGCTGTTATTAGATATGCCCCAAATCAAACAATGAATAACTGAATGTGTGCATTTGTTCATTAGACATTTTTCTACTAAACTGTGAATTCTAGTTTTATTTTTGTATGATTTGGGAATTAGTGTCTCTTTAAACTATTCTGTGTAAGAAGAAATTAATTGAATATGAAGGCAAAGAACACCTTCTAGATGATCAGCTAAAGCAAAGAACCCCATGGAATTATTTTCGAAGTATGTCACATAAGGGAGACATAAGGGCAGACTAGATGGGCCGAATGGTTCTCATCTGCTGTCACATTCTATGTTTCTAACTATTAGGCTTTTCCTGTGTTTTGCTTATTTCAGCATTTTTGACTGTGCAATACTGTTACATCACAATACAAAACATCATGTTCTGATTTTCATTTCTTTCAAATTTTTCTGTGAAGAGGAAGCAACTTTTTTCCTTCATAAACTCCATTTTGTTATCTAAAATTTAAACAATGAGACATTATTTACGCTTACCTTTAATAACTCAATGTGGCAGCTCTTGTTTTCTCTTGTACACATTCTATATTAAGTATCTCCCCTTCTGCTAGTGCAACATTAAATATAATATAAATGTTAATGTGGGGATAGAGCAGCAATTAGACAGATTTGTACAAATGTTTACAAAAAACTAAAAGTTACAGAAAACCCAACTTGAACTTGTTTTATATGTTTTTAAATGGTTAATTTGGTTCTATAATAAAAATGCAACAGTTTTGCTCACATTGCTTGGTTATTTTGGTTAAATTATATACAAAGAAGGGTATCTCTTTACTCTGTTATTTTATACAATGCAAACAAACTTTGAAATCAATGCTTTGTGTATCTCTCTATTGATGCCAACATCAAACAACAGTTTCTGTACACATCTCAAAGGTTTTGTACAAATTATAGGTTGGCTGATTTAGAGACAACAACAAAGCCTTAGAGAGTATGTTAAGGATTTGATATAAAAACACAACATGTGGCACAGCTGTTTATTAAAGTAAACACACAAAGATATCCCTTAAAATGCAATCAATTACAGTCTTTCACTAGAGAGATTATTTGAAGTGAATTCAAAGTGAATTTTAATTTTGTGGCCAAGGTACCTGAACTGGAAGGATAGCTGATTTTAATTTTTTTCTGTTCAGCTATTTTGACCTTAATCAGACATTATAGTCCCCAAAACAACTTTAGCTTAATGAAGCAGTTATGGTGTATAGAACATGCCCCTGCAGTCTCACTGCTCAATTCTCTTCCAATTTGAAGTTAAAATGTTTTGTTTATGCACCCTAGTCACACCTCCCTGCATGTGACTTACACAGCCTTCCTAAACACTTCCTGTAAAGCGTCATCTAATGTTTAACCTTCCTTTATTGTATAGTCTGTTTAATTTAGAATTTCTTATTTTCTGCTCTGTTAATCGCCTTCTAAACCCTGCAGGAGCATCCTGCTTGTGATTAAAGTTTAATTTACAGAGCCCTAGATAAAAACTTCTACAGCAGGTTAATATTTTATTTTTTCTTGCAGACTGTGTGAGTCACAGCCAGAGGAGGTGTGGCTAGGGCTGCATAAATAGAAACAAATGTGATTTTACTCCTAAATGACAGAGAATTGAGCAGTGAAACTTCAGAGGCATTATCTAAACACCAAAACTGCTTCATTTAGTTGTTGTTTTGATGCCTGTAGTGTCCCTTTAAATTTAAAATTCACTTTGATTTGAATTCTAACTTCAGTGAATAACCCTTTTAGTGTATGATATCATTAATAAATAATGCTTTTTTTAATTTTAATATTAAAAATATGCAGATGTTGCACTTTTTCTAAAGAGTTCATATACTGGGTTAATTAGCTCTCACAATTTAATTTCATGAGCTTGGTCATTAGAAATACTTGAGTATGCAGTATTGTAATCTGTTCCTTTCATTAGAAAATTATATTCATTACAACTAAAGCCAGATGCAAAATGCAGTGCCATTTGGTCGCATTAAGATGTACACACCATTCAGGATTACACTATAACTAATGATCAATAGGAATCATAGCTTTCTCCTGTAAAATGCCTTGAGTAATTAATAACTCCTAATTAATATTATATTATACAATACTAACCTCAAATGTACAGGGGCGTACCTGGAGCATTTGGCACCCGGGACGGATCCTATATTTGGCACCCCCCTCTCAACCCATACCCCTTAAAAAGTGTCTTTAGCACTGAGCAGTGTTTTTATTTTTATGTATTTAGCACACGGCACTGTTTGTGTGTTTGAACGTAAGCATGTTTTTGTTTGGAGTATGTGTGAGTGAATGCATGGGTGTGTTTGCACGTATTGGCATTTGAATGCAGGAGTGCATTTTTCTGTAGTGTGGTTTTTTAATATGGTGGTGTGTTTTTATGTAGGGTTGACATTTAGATGCAGGGTTGTATTTGTGTGCAGTTTAGGCGAAATGCTGAGATGTATGCACATATACATACATACATATACACACATTGGCACACATACACAGACACATAGGTACACACATGCAGTTACATAGAAACAGTCATACGCAGACAAACATTGGCACATACATATAGACACAGATACACACATATAGATAAAAACACACACACACATACAGACACAGAGAGAGACACACAGGCAAAGACGCACATAAAGATAGAGACACACACATACAGACACATTGATGCAAACACAGACACACAAACAGATACACAGACACACACTGACACATACAGATACACATATACCAACACACATACATATGCACAGACACACATGTATAAGTGTGTGTCTGTGTGTGTTTGTATAGTGAATGCAGTGTGTGTGCTTGTATAATAATGGTGTGAGGGAAGGGGTGATGGTGGGGGGGTGAAGTGAGAGGGAGCTCGGGGGGGGTGAGAATGAGAGGGAGGGGGTGATTGTGAGGGGTGGTGTTTGTGAGAGGGTGATTGTGAGAGGGAGGAGTGGGAGGGGTGATTGTGAAAGGGGTGATTGAGAGGGAGGGGGGGGTGATAAGAAGAGAGGGGTGATTGTGAGAGGGAGGGGATGATGAGGAAAGGGAGGGTGGGTAATTGTGAGAGGGGTGGGTGATAGTGTGGGGTGGTGAAGTGAGAGGGAGCTCAGGGAGGGAGGGTGAGGATGAGAGGGAGGGGGTCATAGTGAGAGGGGGTGATTGTGAGAAGGATGGGGTGACTGTGAGAGGAGGGGATGATTGTGAGGGGGTGATTGTGAGAGTGGAGGGGGTGATTGTGAGAGGGGGGGTGATTGTGAGAGGGGGTGATTGTGAGAAGGAGGGGGTTATTGTGAGAGGGGTGATTGTGAGGGGGTGATAAGGAGAGGGGGGTGATTGTGAGAGGGGGTGATGAGGAGAAGGGGAGTGATAAGGAGAGGGGGGCGATGCAGGGGGGACTTAAAAACAACCTTAAATACCTGGTGGGGGCTGCCTTGGGGTCCGGTGGGGTCCCTGGTTGTCCGGTGGCCATCATTTCCGGTCTGCAGACCATGGATCTCGCGAGACTCAATCAGAGTGTTGCCGTGGTAACCCGTGACAACATTCTGATTGGGCAGTGCTCGCGAGACACATGGTCTGCAGCTCTGCACATTGCGGAGCTGCAGACCGCCGATATCTGCGATCGGTGCAGGAGGGGCATTGCAGTCTGCCCCGGGCACCCCCCTAGTGAGTGGCACCCGGGGTGGACCGCCCCCCGCCCCCCTCCCCTCCCTTAGTACGCCACTGCAAATGCTCAAATTATTAATATTCTGTCTCAAGTTACCTCACATTCAAAACTCTTAGCTCAGGGTTCCCTAAACTCAGGCCCTCCAGATGTTGCTGAACTACAACTCCCATGATTCTATGAAGAAGATAGATAGGCTGAGAATCATGGGAGTTGTAGTTCAGCAACATCTGGAGGGCCGGAGTTTGGGGAAACCTGTCTTAGCTGGTTAAGATTGATGGAATTTGCTAAGGAAGAAGTGCTTGCTCAACATCAGCAAACACAAGCAACACCTGCTTCTCATTTAGTGGAACTTTTTCCAATCTTAGACAGTCAGGAACATGTATATTTTGGTGCTGCCCTAAAAATCTTGACCTTATCTTAACCAGAAAATCTTGAGCTTATCTTAACCAAGCCCTTAAGGAATAATTAGCCCTATTTTTTTTTTTTTAATCATGTATTATAAAATGTTAAATTTTAAAAGTGTATTAGGAGAAGATAATGCTGTCTTGGATTTCTGGAGGCATTCACAAACCAGAAGTCCAAACGTTTCAAGGATTAAAATGATGAATCCCTCAATTGCATTTTCCTATTTCATTGTTATGTATCTTTTATATTACATTATTATTTAAAATTAGGGTTCTATATTCATGCACATGCAAACTAATTTCTTACATGTGTCTGCTCGTTACTTGTTTTGTGAACCATACCATGATATTCTTGATTTTACCCAGTGGCTGCCTCCTGGCACTTGGTACTTGGTTGGTCTTCTCTCCATGAACTGACATATAGTTCTATCCTCTGAAAGTTCTCACATTATCTCAAAGCTTAGTCTACTGGGATATTAATTTATTTATATTCATTATTGTCTCCAGATTGGCTCCAGGCTCTTTCCAAAATGTTAATTAACTGCCCAAGTGGCCTTCATCTTATGCCCTAAAACCTTCAGATAATCTTTTGCATATTTCATCCTACACGTTTATTGATTCAGCAATGTGCTCTGTCACATAATTTTAATTGTTTTTCTACAAAAAAGGCTTATAATGTATTTTTAGTCTGTTTGTTAAACTTTGTCAGATTGTGTATTCAGTTTACACTGAGTTACAGCCCCCTATACTTTTTATTTACCCAAAGCAGACTCCAAATCGCAAGCAACTTACGTGACAAACTCATACTTATATTATATGTCTATTTCTTGTTAAAAAAAAAAGTAAGAGGAAAATTCAGTGCTTTAATGTACTGGTACGGTTCTAACAAGTCCAAAGTCTTTGCTCTATGGGAAATAGAAATGTTGAAAACCAAGGGGGTGGATGTTACACTTTCAATGTCCTTTGTCGCATATGTAATGACAAAAATAGTTAAAAATACAGGAGATGATAGCAGTATGTCTTGGATATTTGTAGGAAAAAAAAATAAAGAAGTGCAAAGGTTCTATAACAATTCTCCTGATTTTCTATGTCTCTATTTTCTGGGGCTCACTAAGTTCAGTTACACAACAAATTATACAGCAAGCACCATAAAACTATATGTTCAGTCCACAGGTTATAGTACAAAGAGGTCCCTGTAGAATTGTGCTTATACGTGCAGCGTATCCTTTTTTATCAGACATCAGATGGGAAGCTTTACTTCCTGCTTTGGCCATGTAAAATATTTGGAAGCTGTGTTCATGCAACCTATGCCCTGTGTTCAAATCCTTTCCACCACAGCTCCCCTCCCCAGAGCCACAGTCACAGCTGTAATGCTAGCTCAGGCTTTGCCCAGTCTGATTAACACAACTACAAACAGGGGCTGTCAACAAACTGATTGTAACAATCAAACAGTGTTACTGTTAGCTTGTTCAACAGGATCTCTCATCCAAAGTGATGGAACTACTGCTACAGGCTGATCCACATATAAAGTAGACTTCAGCTGGACAGAGGCATTTGATATAACCCCATTGATCAGAATCATTTCTTTTTAATGGTATAGCATATTCCTGGTCTGTGAGGGTCTCTCTTCTTTACTTTGTTGCTGTAGTAACCATCATTTTATTTACTTATTTTTTTTTAAACACTCTCTTTTGCATATATCTATAAAATGTATTAAAAGGAACCATTCACTGTTCTCAATATCTTTTGCATAGCCTAGGATTGCAGATTGTGTTTTAGTAAATTCTAAATGTTTAATTGAGCATTAAATCCTTTACTGAGAATATATGAGAATTTATCTCATTATACATATCAGAATTATTTTATACTTTATTTTAAATAAATGGCTTCTCTGTAAAAGTGTGGCCATCAGTGATTCCACTGGAACAGCTTGATGGAAAGTCACTATATCTTCCTTTATAGTAAAGCAAAAGTAGAACCAATAGACTATAATGTGTACCTGTCCTGGTACCCAACTTGCTTAATGTCCAAGTTAAAGAGTAGAATATATATTCCAAAGCATTCCCATTACTCCAGGGACTTATCATCTAAAAATGTTCCTTTTATTAGCTAGATCAACGATTCATTTTTACATCATAACCATTCATCTGAACAATCATTTACTAAAAACAGTCATATATATAAACATTAACATTAAAGCAAAGAACTCACTCGTCACCAGAACTCAACATCTAGAAATAGTGAATATACTAAAATTCATTCTATGACCATTTACGATACAGGCTGGAAAGCTGTCAATAAAATCTTGGCAAAATATTGGCCTATACTCACCTTTGAGCTATAAAAAAGAAATGTTGCGATCGAACATCCCACCATGACAGCAAGACGTGCCTCAAATCTTCAGGACATGTTGGTCCATAGCAAACTATCACCTTCACCGAAACTTGGCAATTGGCTACAACCCTCCACAGGGAATTTTCTTTGGAGCAAATGTAAGACTTGCTGATTCATTAAACGTTTGAAACAGATTTTTATGTACAGTTACCCAGAAATGTATAAAGATCAATTTGTTTATTAATTGCTTATCAGCAAACATTTTATATCTCACAAGCTGCTAATGCGTTTACTGTCACCATTGATGCCCTTCCTATTGTGTTTTTATAGTCCATGCCACTAGACTGTAAGCTCGTCTGAGCATTGTCCAAGTCATGTTGAGAAAGAGAAGAATGAAGGGAGGATTATTTCCTTACCTGATTAATCTTGTCAGCAATAGAGCATACAAAGTTATCAGCTGTAAGAAAGGTTAACATGGTGGTTGACCACAGCAGGGTGATATAAACAGATGAAGATATCAAAGAGATGTTAATAATGTGTGAGTGCATCTGTATCTTCTTATACATAAATGTTTCACTTTTCATAGTACTTTACTTTTATCTAAACCTTTGTTAAGTCTATGATTCATTTAGTTGTGGATTAAAATATGCCATTCAAACTGAAATGTGTTTGACTAACATTGTTTTGCTTGATTTTATATTCAACAAAGACTAGGTGTTCGGCAGGATTGCTTTTTGCTTGTTAAAACAGACACTTAAATTAAATTGCTTATCTTATGAGAGTCAATGGGAAAGAAAAAATCCTATTATTATAGAAAGGACCAGCACTCGACACTAGAAGAGTATTTTTGTAGGTTATCTGATTACTTAGATGACTAGAATGATGATTACATTTGCATTCTTGAAACCATGGTATAAGAATGTTTTAAGATATTCCTAAATAAACAAAGTAGTATATGTGCTGCTGGACCTAATATTAATTCTGATAACTTACATATATTGTGTTAAGTTAATGTTGCTCTGTATACTGTAAAAAAATCTTTGCACAATATACAAACGCACACTGTGACGCAAGCACATGTGCACCGACATATGCACAATCATACACTTACAAATACACAAAATTGCACATATACACATACACTCAGCTACACATAAACAGTTACTCATACTCAAAGATACACACACGTTTACACACACACACACACACACACTCATACACTCACAGATACATACATTGTAACACATACTCAAAGATACTATTAAACATATACACATATATAAACATACACACTTATCCACACAGCAAACACAAACTGTTACACATACTCTCAGAAACTAACACAGAAAACGATATATATATATGTATATATATATGTTAAAAATATGTAAAATATAGGCTAGCACTCACGGTCTTGTAGTTAAAAAATCATCTTTATTCGGTTATTCCATAAAATCTTGACTTTTCAGCCCACATCGTGGGCTTTCTTCAGGATGTGGGCTGAAACATTGAGATTTTATGGAATAACCACATAAAGATGATTTTTTTAACTACAAGATCGTGAGTGCGAGCCTATATTTTATATATTTTTGTATATTTTGGCTGTGGCTTTTAGCACCCAGCATTTAATACCATGCTTTATATAGAAGGGTTAATCTGAGTGCAAGGACTTGACTATTTCTCTCTCTCTATATATATTTTATTATTATATTATTATTTATATAGCGCCAACAAATTCCGTAGCTCTTTACAGTTGAGGACCCTGCTCGATGAACTTACATGCTAGAGGGAGTGGGGTAAAGTGACACAAAAGGTAAGGATAGTAGTAAACTAATGACAGTTGCAAGAGAGGAATCAGTCAAGAGCTATTAACAGTTTGATTAATATGCTTTTATGAAGAAGTGGGTTTTTAATGATTTTTTTCAAGGAGTGGAGACTGGGTGCGCATCTAACGGAGGGAAGTGAGTTCCACAGGAATGGTGCAGCCCTGGAGAAGTCTTGAAGGCGAGCAACAGAGGTGGGAGTACGGACAGAAGATAGACGTAAGTCTTCAGCAGAGTGTAAGGGCCTAGATAGGACATATTTGTGTATTAGTGAGGATAGATAGGTGGGAGCAGCATTATGTAGAGATTTGAAAGGAAGAAACATAATTTTTAATTGAGCCCTGTATCTTACAGGAAACCAATGTAGAGACTGACAGAAAGGTGAGGCGTGGGTGGACTTGAAGATGAGCCTCGTTGCCGCATTCATTATGGACTGTAACGGCACAAGTTGGGAGCACGTAAGACCACTGAGAAGCGAATTACAGTAGTCAAGACGAGAAAGGACAGTGGAATGGACCAACACCTTAGTCGCATCTGGCGTTAAGTAGGGTCGGATGCACGCAATGTTTTTGAGATGGAAACGACAAGATTTGGCGATAGATTGAACTTGAGGCGTGGAGGAGAGGTCGGAGTCAAAGAGAACACCTAGGCAGCGAGCCTGCTTGGTGGAACTGATGGTAGCACCGTTGACTTGGAGGGAGACAGACACAGGAGTAGCAACACATGAGGGAGGAAAGACTAGAATTTCAGTTTTGGTCAAGTTGAGTTTAAGGAAGTGGGCAGCCATCCAGTTAGAAATAGCAGAGAGGCAGTCAGAGACACTAGTCAAGAGGGATGGGGAGAGATCAGGAGAGGACAGGTAGATTTGCGTGTCATCTGCATAGAAATGATATTGGAAGCCAAAGGAGCTAATAAGTTTACCAAGGGAGGCAGTATAGATGGAGAACAGTAGGAGACCAAGGACTGAACCTTGAGGGACACCAACAGAAAGGAGTTGGGAAGAAGAAGCAGAGCCAGCTAAAGAAACACTGAAAGAGCGCTGGGAGAGGTAGGAGGAGCACCAGGAGAGAGCAATATCTTGTAGAACGATATTTTTGAGGATGAGAAGAAGCTGTTGATGATCAACAGTGTCAAAAGCTGCAGACAGATCAAGGAGAGACCACTAGATTTTGCAGCGAGTAGATCATTGGATACTTTGGTCAGTGCTGTTTCCACAGAGTGCTTAGTGCGGAAACCAGACTGAAGTGGGTCTAGCAGAGAGTCAGACTCGAGGAAGTCTGTCAATCTTGCATACACAACTCTTTCAAGGATATTGGATGCAAAGATAGGACGGTAGTTGGATGGGGAGTTAGGGTCAAGGTTGAGCGTCTTTAGAATTGGGGTTACAGTTGCATGTTTGAAGGGTGATGGAAATATTCCAGAGGAGAGAGAGAGAGATTGAGAATTTTAGTGAGAGGTGGAGAAAGAAGACTACAGAGTATGGATGAGATGCGAGGGAATTGGATCTAGGGAGCAGGTGGTGGGGCGGAAGGACTGGAGCGGAGCAGAAACCTCTTCCACTGTACCGGGTGCGAATGAACATAGAACAGCAGAGGGAGTGAGGTTAGGGGAAGTATTGTAAGGGGAAGAAGAAAGATGAGAGATCTTGTCAGTGAAGTGAGTTGCAAAGTCTGAGGTGGTCAAGTTAGTAGGTGGAGGAGGAACAATAGGTTGAAGAAGACAGTTAAATGTGTGAAATAGTCGTTTGGTTTTGCGGGAGAGTGTGGTTATGAGGATATTGATGGAAGTCACTCTGCAAAAGTGAGGAAAGAGCCAAGCTGTTATATACCACACACACACATTGTGGACCCAAGCCTTCGGCTATGTTTTTTCACCTAGTGGTCTGCACCTCTGCTGGTTGCAGGCAATATCAGCTTCTCTCGCAAGATCCTGCATTCAGAGCATCAGCATAGTAACCCATTGTAATGTACTAATCAACCAGAGCTAACAGAAGCCATGCTTTCTGCCTCTCTCCTGCCCATTTATTTAGCAAATTTGCCCTTTGTTATTATAAGCTTAAAGTTGATTGTTCTGGAACACAGAACAGGAGAATCGGGTCTAATAGTGCTAAACGGCTAAATTTAGACCCAGAGTTTTGTATGGACTCACTCGGGGCTCTAACCTGGGTCAGTTCAGCCCTACCAACATCCCTGGTCAATACCTGACCACAGAAAAGTATAGTAGACTATGAAGAAAGCATGCTATGATTTCCATAAAGAGAGTGAGAGAGCTTTAATAGGCACTTTACAGTAGGATATCAAAAATAGAAAAAAATAAAAATAAAAGAGGGGAGCCACATAATAGAAAGAAAATTAATGTTGACCCATTTCTGATTTTTCAGTCTAAAAAAGTCCAAAACACAATTAGAGGTGTGTGTTTCATTTTTTCCTTCTTAAACATTTATTTGCAGGCAGCCATTTTGGATTTACTATGTAAAACAGTATATCACAATGTAATAACATTAATGTTGCTATTGGTAGAAAATATCAGTTTTAATTATTGCATGTTACAAAGTGTTACTGTATAATTTTTTTTATATATTTTAGCCATTACATGCATCCCACCTCTTTAAATATTTACCAAACATAATTGACAGGGTTCATTTTAGTTTGTTTATTTTAGAACTCTTCGGTGTCTATTAGTTATGTGCTGACTTTGGATTGATGCACGATGACAGAGACTTGGAAAGCTTTGATAACCCTCTTACTTCATCTACTGGGCAAGTTTTAGTTTATCTAAGTCTAAATGTTCTGTGTCTTGACGTTACATACAGTTAGAGTTGGGTCTTTGTTTAAAGGATTCTCCATCAACAAGAACTAGAAAATGCTACTAGGGCTTCAACGCAAACTCCAGTACACATTTTTAAATAACAGGTTCTTCTTAGATGTGAAGAAATGTTTTTGCTGCTTTCTGATTAATGATAAAACCTCCAATGGCACAGAAGTAAGTATCCTTTGGGGTCTGACTTTATGTTGATCATTATAGTTTAAATGTGTGCATTGACTTTTTGATTTGTGAGTACGTGAATGGTTTTGTACATTGAAACAGAATTTGATAGCTATTGCTAATGCAGAAAAGGAATTTAAGTACAAGGAACATAAATTAATTTAAATTCTTCATCCGGACAAGAAAAGCAACAGTATTACATTGTAGGGCAGCACAGCAAGATACAGCAAGATTCAACAGATACCGGCATGGCTTTCTCTGGTACTCCAACTGCTCTAGAACAAAAAATAAATAAAAAAATGTTACATATTAAAAAATAACAGTGACAACAGCCAAAATGGAATAAGTATCTAAGTTACCTATGCTTTAACTTCAGCTGCTCTTCATTGAGTTTCAAAACTCACTTTGAATTCACACATTAGTGAATAACTGTTTGGAGTATAACTCCACAACATTAATTGACATCATTTTCAAATTGAACTAGCAGCATAAAATTATAATCTGCTCGGCAGCAGTTTATCAATCCAAAACTGTCTGGTTTAACCCCTTAAGGACCAAACTTCTGTACTAAAAGGGAATCATGATATGCCACACATGTCATGTTTCTTTAGGGGGTTAATTTGGCATTCATGGAGGTTTAACATCAGATTACATTTTCTCAGGGCTATACGCTATGAAAATTACCACATTTTGAGACATTATAAGTCCTTATAATAACTAACCTTGAGTATTATTTGTGGAACTGCACTCACTCCCACAAATCTGAGCCAGGGTGCTTGCTGAGCCGGAATCAAACACCACATTTCCAAACATTATTAAAGTAATAGAGGTCCAGGCACTCCTTGGTTCAAGAGAGGCACTTTTTTAGGAACCACAACAGCAACGTTTCGACCCCAAAAGGTCTTTGTCAAGCTGATACATACATCAATTTTACAATATATATAACAAACTTTAAACAATCACAATTATAAAATACACATGTGAATCAGTATACTAAGCAAGTAGTTTAACGGCTGGAAGTAGTATACTACTTATCAACAATACTTTGTTAATTACATTGATTAGAAAGAGAGTCTAATACTTACTTTGCCAATAATGAACAAGCTTTGAAATACTTATTAATTTGTTGATACAGAAAAAAGAAATGTATACATTATTTTTATATGGATACTGACATAACATCCAAGTGTATATAGGACATAAAATACACATATACAATATAAATACAATACAAAGATAAGACCACAGTATACGAGTACAGTAATTTCCATTATTGATTAGAAATCCTTGATCAAAATCACAGAGTATTAA
Organism: Pelobates cultripes; assembly: GCA_933207985.1. Classification (NCBI taxonomy): domain Eukaryota; kingdom Metazoa; phylum Chordata; class Amphibia; order Anura; family Pelobatidae; genus Pelobates; species Pelobates cultripes. The sequence continues at coordinate 318,298,609 of OW240915.1, forward strand.
TATTAAGTATCCATAACACATAAAGCACTTCAAGTTCAAAGAGTTTTCATATATAGAAGAAAGTATGTATAAAGAGATGCCCTTAAGTAAATTATTTCCATTCTCGATTAAAGATCCTTGATCAAGGTCACATAGTATTAATATAAAGTATGATAAAAAATAGACGTGCTGTGTAAAAGGCGCTTAGAAAATGTGGATTATAGTACAATTCACAATAAAGTGATAGCAGCTTGCACACCAAAAGTAGGAACTCTTCAACCTACTCACAATCAAATGTATAAGGAAAAACACTATCGTGCAAATACATGCAAAAACAGTGCAAAGGTGGAGCGCTTCAAAATAAAAACACTTACTCCTGCAGATTTCAGGAGATAATGGAAATGATGGTAATAAGATCCTTTAAATCACCATATTCAATGAGGAACCTCAAAATGCGGCCATTTTGCTTGATGGCAAGTGTGTTGAATGTCCTCACTATTGAGGACATTCAACACACTTGCCATCAAGCAAAATGGCCGCAACATCATCAAGGACTGGATAAATGGATTTGACTAAACATGACTTTTCCTCGATAGAAATGATGTTTGACAATTGTATAATTACAGTTTTCGTATGTGATGCTACATGTATGAGTGTACGGTCACAGTTTACTTCCGTATGTGAAGTCATGCGCACGAGACGTCGTGCATGATGACGTCACAGTATCGGAGATATTAGAATCAGCTGAGCTTCACATTAGGATTAACGCTGTGATTGGACGTATCACGGACGTTCCCTTCCAATCAGCCCCCCATTAGGGGGTATTTAAATCTTGTTCTAGCAGCACCATATCTACCAATTGATAAAGCCGAACAATACATCGGCGAAACACGTCTTGGACACAGCACTGGTACTTGAGTATACAGATTTCATTTATTTGTTTTTAATAAGTTACAATAAATGTTTATTTCTTTTACCAAGTTGACTAGTGATATATTTATGCTGCTATCAAGAAGGGAAGTGTCACTCTATAATTGACACTGTGCTTATACACTTGGAGCCCAGTTAAAGGCTCCTGATAAGGTGAGAAGTAAATCGTTATTTTTCTTCACCTGGCTACCTACCATATTAAGGATTTCTACACCAGGGTTAGCATCGCTTCCCTGTTTCTCCCATTTTTTGTCTCCATTTTTAGGTTCCTCATTGAATATGGTGATTTAAAGGATCTTATTGCCATCATTTCCATTATCTCCTGAAATCTGCAGGAGTAAGTGTTTTTATTTTGAAGCGCTCCACCTTTGCACTGTTTTTGCATGTATTTGCACGATAGTGTTTTTCCTTAATATAAAGTATCCTTAACACATAAAGCACATCTAATTCACAAAGTTTTTATATTTAAGGGAAAGTGTATAAAGAGAAATCTCCTTAAATAAGCTAGAACGACTCATTTGTAGTCAAAGTGTATATAATATCTGCATAATCTAAAACTTTTAAAGAGACAAAGATTTGACTATAATCACTGTGGGTGAGAGAAACGTGCAAGGTGTATAAGATTTAAACCAGTGTTCAACTATGTTTGAATTAGATAAATGGCTATGTAACGGACCGTTTTGCACACAAGGGGTAAAACCGTTTAGGCGATCGTCCCCCTTTCCAGAGATGCAGGCACAGCTATTGTAAACCACCAAACACACGAACCGCCAATAAGTGAATGCTCCAAACTTCCGAACGGCATCCAATATAGCACTCCAAACACACGAACAGGAATCATACGAATTGACAGACGACAGACGAATAGGAAAAGCATCCAAGCGGCTTACACTCCTAGCAATCAGTCTCTATCAGCATTCAGTAAATCCCCCCAAAGACGAGACAAGGCTCCGTGTTGAGGGTCAAGCAGTGGTCTCTTTAATGAGGGCTACCTGTCCAGTATTTATGCAGGTCTCCCACCTGATGGACACTCCCCTAGGGGACCAAATGGGAGACTGTGACAAGGGACAGACAAGCAGACAAATAGGACACACAGTCACATTATATTCCCACAATGCATCCTGGCTTCCTCCCCTCTGCCCTGGGAGATAATTGAGAAGTAATTCAATTATCTCCCAAGACAAAGGCAAATCGCCATTATGCACGTGGGGATACTAAAACAAGCATTACTGTTAAAATACACCAGGTAAGACACATTACATTAAAACTATACATTTAACATAACGTGTTCGGGATACGAATGGCGGCCACCCAGCATTCGTCAATTAAGCTGCGGTTAACCGCAGCTTCAGGGAGGTTAATTGCCGGCACACTCCAGCTCCCAGGTGGTCTATTCGTTCGTGCGGTTGTTCGGTAGATTGAATCTACCGAACAACCGGCAGAAAATCATGAATACAGCTTTTCTGCAGGCGAAACAAAGTCTTTTAACATGGGGCCATAGTCCAAAGGCAGCAGGCGAGCAACCAGGCTTCTCCAATGCAATGTGGCGAGATTAGTCTCGTCACAGGCTATATATATATAAGAATGAAGCCATTAATTATGAGATTGAAATAAGGGAATATATTGTGGTTTAAAGGTATACACAAATATGCAAAAAAAGTGTAAACAAAATGTAAGAGATCGATGCAAAAAGATAATGAAGAGAGATGACAGAGAAATTAAAGAAATATCCACAAAGGATATAGTAGAGGACTGTCATCTCAGTTCAAATACCAATAAAGACTATAACCCGAATACTTAATAAACACATAAATATATAAGTATAAATAACACATTGATCATATAGTTATACTATTGAATTAAGAAATGTAATGTTCACTATTGTGTTAAGTGATTTCATGTTCACAATATAAGACTGGTCAGATTATAAAATCTAATGTATCTGGAAGACTAACACTAGCAACAATCCCCTCAATTGAGGAATGTCTGTAATGACAAAAAAGGAAAAATAACAATCGATTACATATGACAGAAGACTTTTTTTTACATAAAACAGAAGAAGCTTTTAAATAAAAAAGACTTTTAAAATCAAATTTAATTAACGAGATGAGGTCAAGTTCCTGATTTAAGCCCTTCAGAGAAAGAGTATCCCAGAGTATCATTGGTGAAGAATAACATTGATACTAATGTGGATCAGTTAAAGAAAATAATTGAAGAGCGTAGAAGAGGAAAGTTCCAGAGGGATCTTTGGGACTATGAAAACCATAATGTATATAGATGGCATCAAGTTAATAACCCATATGGCTATTCTACACAGAGGCAATCTTGAAATAAAAAAAACCCAGAAAAAGAAGCAGAGAAATATGGCCGGTACCTCCTTTTCTTAATCTCAAGAAAATATGTCACGCAATGAATCCACCTCTTTTTTAGGGGAAACCACCCCATCCAGGGGGACATCAAGCAAAGACGTCTCAGAAGGCCCAGAAGGGGTCGCCACAAGAGCAAAAACTTTACCATCGATGTGGAAGAACAAAGCACCACAGAAAAGAAAGAAGATACAGTGATTAATCTTTCTTCAAAAGAATTATCCAGTGAAGAACTGGCGGTGTTGGAAAAAGGTTTGAGTTTTTGTCCTATGTATAATCCCAAAGCTCTTGACATAGATATTGATCTATGCATGTTCTTTCATAGTTTGAAACTCAAAGTATTTTTCAGTAAGCCTATGTTTCCTTTGAATGTTAAAAGTGTTGATGATATCTGTCTTAAATTGTGTGATACTGAACTGAGAAATCAAAGTAGCTTCAACCCACCAATTGTAGCCCATACTTTAGAAACATATATCAATTTGGTTAAGAAAGATGTTGATGCCCTTCTCTCACAGACCTATGTAAATAAGAATAGACAATTTCAAAACTTATCTAAAAATCAGAGATGTATAATTAAGACCTTACAAGACGATCTTAGTCTTGTACTGAAGTCTGCTGATAAAGGTGGTGACCTAGTCATTATGAATAGGGTTAATTATGTTAAAGAAATAAGACAGTTGAATGATCAAGAAACTTACACTAAAACAAAATTTGGTCCAACATTATCGTTAAAAAATAAAATTGATGCACTTCTTAAAGAAGCAGTAGACAATAAAATTATTGACAAGGATTTAGAACAGTTTCTCACTATAGATTTCCCTATTGTACCTGCACTATATATACTGCCCAAGATACATAAACCATTAATAGATCCACCGGGCAGGCCTATAGTGGCAGGTATCGATTCCCTTTTGTCACCTCTAGCCAAATATTTAGATCAATTGGCAAGACCATATCTATCTCAAATTAAATCTTATTTTAAGATAAAACTGAAGTCTTACAGAAATTAGAGCGAATAGAGGATGCTGATGACATTACTTTGGTTACACTTGACGTCAATAGTCTTTATACCTCTATTCCTCATAGCAAAGGTATTGCATCAATTAATCTTGCATTTCAGAAATTAGGCTCTGAGGAACCTGCAATATCTTTTCTTTTACAACTGTTAACAATGATCATGAAAGAGAATTACTTTGTATTTGAGAATGAGTTTTTTATTCAGAAGATGGGGACTTCGATGGGTTCCAATGTAGACCCCACATACGCCGGCATATTCATGGCGTAATTAGAGGAAGATTTCATCTATAAGAACATGCTCTTTCAGAAACATGTTCTGAAGTGGTGGCATTATATAGATGATATGCTGGTGTTGTGGGTTGGCCCATTGGAACCCCTCAAGGAATTCTTTTGTTTTCTCAATGGTTTTTCGATTAGTATTAAATTTACTATGAATATGGATTTTGATTCAATTCCATTTTTGGATATACTTGTCTCTAAATTTAATGGTAGACTAGAGACAAGTATTTATAGAAAACCATTGGATTTACCCTCATGAATTGACTTCTCGGTAAAGATTTAAGTGTAAAAGAGGGGTGAAAGCTGCTATAATGCAGTACTTTCACCCCTCTTTTACACTTAAATCTTTACCGAGAAGTCAATTCATGAGGGTAAAAAGATTGGTATCCATTACAGAACAAACCAATCAATATCTTTCAGAAATAAGTACTAGGTTTAGTGAAAGATGTTATCCTTCTTAAATGTTACAAGATCAACTAGAGTCATTGAAAACTGTCACGAGAGAGGATCTATTGATAGCAAGACCTTAACGAGACATAGGTAAAATAATCAAATTTATTTCTCAATATAATGTCTTATCTACTGATATAAATAAAATATTGAATAAACTTTGTCATCCTGACATTGAGGAATTTAAAAACAAGCCTATGCCTGTATATAAACGAGCTCCATCTCTTGGAGATAAGTTAATTAAAGCTGAATTACCAAAACCGATCTCACAAACTTCTAAAAAGAATGGCAACTTTTCTTTTTCTAAGTTGCGTCTCATGCATATCAATGATCAAAGGATCAGTTTTTTGCCATCCGTTTAGTGGAAAAAAATACCCTGTCAGACAACATGTTACATGTCTAACTACCTTTGTGATATACATTCTTAAATGCCCTTGTGGGCTCTTATATGTGGGTCAAACAACTCAAAAAATGAAGGACAGATTTTCAAAGCATAAATCCACCATTAGGATGAGCCTATTGGAGTTGCCTATACCCTCACATTTCAATATAGTTCATCATAACATTTCCCAATTGAGATTTCAAATAATAGAACATGTGCAGACAAATATTCGACGGGGAGATAGATTGAGGAGACTCCTTTTACGTGAAGCCTTTTGGATCAAAGAGTTTGATACTCTTTCTCCTAAGGGCTTAAATAAGGAACTTATTTCTTAATTCAATAGTATAACTATATGATCAATGTTAAATTTATACTTATATATTTATGTGTTTATTAAGTATTCAGGTTATACTCTTTATTGGTATTTGAACTGAGATGACAGTCCTCTACTATATCCTTTGTGGATATTTCTTTAATTTAATTATACTGCTCTCATCTCTCTTCATTATCTTTTTGTACCAATCTCTTAATTTTTTTTACACTTTTTTTGCATATTTGTGTATACCTTTAATCCACAATATATTTCCTTATTTCAATCTCATTATTAATGGCTTCATTCTTCTATATATATATATATAGCCATTTATCTAATTCAAACACAGTTGAACACTGGTTTAAATCTTATACACCTTGCACGTTTCTCTCACCCACAGTGATTATAGTCAAATCTTTGTCTCTTTAAAAGTTTTAGATTATGCAGATATTATATACACTTCGACTCCAAATGAGTCGTTCTAGCTTATTTAAGGGTATTTCTCTTTATACACTTTCCCTTATATATAAAAACTTTGTGAATTTGATGTCCTTTATGTGTTAAGGATACTTTATATTAAAGGACCACTATAGGCACCCAGACCACTTCAGCTTATCTTTCTATTGTATTTATGCTGTAAATGTGTATTTTATGTCCTATATACACTTGGATGTTATGTCAGTATCCATATAAAAATAATTTATACATTTCTTTTTTCTGTATCAACAAATTAATAAGTATTTCAAAGCTTGTTCATTATTGGCAATTAAGTATTAGACGCTCTTTCTAATCAATGTAATTAACAAAGTATTGTTACATAGTTACATAGTTACATAGCTGAAAAGAGACTTGCGTCCATCAAGTTCAGCCTACCTCACATTTGTTTTTTGCTGTTGATCCAAAAGAAGACAAAAAAAACCAGTTTGAAGCACAATTTTGCAACAAGCTAGGAAAAAAATTCCTTCTTGACCCCAGAATGGCTATCAGATTTATCCTTGGGTCAAGCAGTTATTACCCTACATTGAAAGACGATATCCTTGAATATTCTGTTCTTGCAAGTATGCATCTAGTAGCCGTTTGAACATCTGAATGGACTCTGATAAAACCACTTCTTCAGGCAGAGAATTCCACATCCTGATTGTTCTTACAGTAAAAAAACCTTTCCTTTGCCTTAGACGAAATCTTCTTTCTTCCAGTCTAAACGCATGGCCTCATGTCCTATGTAAAGTCCGGTTTGTGAATAGATTTCCACACAATGGTTTGTATTGGCCCCGAATATATTTGTATAATGTTATCATATCCCCTCTCAGGCGACGTTTTTCTAAACTAAATAGGTTTAAATTTGTTAACCTTTCTTCATAGCCAATATGTTCCATTCCTTTTATTAATTTTGTAGCCCGCCTCTGCACTTTTTCTAGTGCCATAATATCCTTCTTTAGAACAGGTGCCCAAAATTGCACAGCATATTCAATATGGGGTCTTACCAGTGATTTATAAAGAGGCAAAATTATATTCTTGTCCCGAGAATGCCCTTTTTCATGCATGACAATACCTTACTGGCCTTGGTCACTGCTGATTGACATTGCACATTGTTGCATAGTTTGTTGTCTATAACAATTCCCAAGTCCTTTTCGTGTGTTGTTATCCCTAATTCGCTTCCATTAACGTTGCACTGTTGATAAGTAGTATACTACTTCCAGCCATTAAATTACTTGCTTAGGATACTGATTCACATGTGTATTTTATAATTGTGATTGTTTAAAGTTTGTTATATATATTGTAAAATTGATGTATGTATCAGCTTGACAAAGACCTTTTGGGGTCGAAACATTGCTGTTGTGGTTCCTAATAAAGTGCCTGTCTTGAACCAAGGAGTGCCTGGACCTCTATTACTTTACTCTTATAATAACTAAAGCCTAATGCAGCCGAATTCCATCGGCCTAAGCAGATCTGGATGAATCTCCAAGATGCCTTCAGTGTCCTCATTAGAATAAGAGCTATCACATCCAAAACCTAAATAAAATATAGGATGTGGAAGCTTCACAAAGCACTGGTTTTAATAAAATTAGATCCGGCCAAATTAACATCTATAAACATTGTGCATTAGCTTTCAAAAATATATATTTTTTAATAAATTCTTTATTTTGAAGGTTTTCATTTTATGGGGTAGGGGCACAGAAAAAAACAGGGTGGTGGGGTTTGTGGTACAGGATTCTTTTAACATACAGGTATATCTGAAAATGGATAAACAGTCTGTGCATTTGAGCCAAATACATATCGGTGGTGTCATCATGTGTTAATTCTAGATGAACATTGTCTGCAGTCCTGTTTCCAGTTGTTATTTTGTAGTCTCGGGTTTGGGGTGGGGTGCAGGGGTAAGAGGGGTGGGGGATAGGATAGTTTTTCGTGTACCTTTTCAATTTTTTTGTAATTTTTTTAATGAAAAATTCTCTGTTTTGGTACCAGAGGATGAGTGGCACGTACTGCGTGGGTGTGGTGTGTGCGAGAGTCGTTCAAGGGTGCAATTCATATTTGGTAGGTACGGAAGAGTGGGTTCATTAGTTTTGTACACTTAGTATTTGTTGGGTGGTGTGTGTTGTCGGTTGTCGTTCGTCGGGTTGATCGGGTGGAGTAGAGTGCGGTCGGGGTGGTATGGGAGAGTAGGTTCGGCTCTGTGAGTCGTTGCTGTCTAGTGTGATCGGTGGCCTTAGTTGTCTGGGATTGGTTGGTGGTATGTTGGGGGGGGGTCGAGTGGGGAGTGGTGTGTGGGTGGGGGGGTTCATTTGCGTGTCATCTCTGTTGCTGGTTCTTCTGATGCGTTAGGCGGGGTCATTGCCTGGGTTGGGAGTAATAGGGGGGAAAGGGTGGGGGAGGGGGGCCTTCTGGTTGGAGGTGGTTAGTCATCTCAGGGTTTAAGGTGTCTGTGCGGGTCTCTGTAGCCAAGGGTCCCATATTTTGTGGTAGGAGTTAGAGGTGTCGAGGATCAAGGCGGACAGTCTGTCCATTTCCATTGTGTCCTCTATTTGGCAGTTCCACCATAGGTGGATGTATGTGCCTTGTTCCCCGCAGCCTTTCCAGCAGCGGTCAGAGGTAGCCTTTCCAGCAGCGGTCAGAGGTCGTTTGGCGCATTTGTTTTAGTCTTAGTGGGGTGATGTACCAACGGAACATGGTTTTATAGTCTTGTTCCTTGTGGGTGACGCAGATGGTGAGTGACGCCGTAGCTTCCCATATGTCATTTGAGTCGGTTGGGTCATTGGGGGGGGGGCTATGTCAAGTTCCCAGGTCGTGGTGTATGATAGGGCGTCGGGAGAGTTGGTGAAGTATAAATGGTGGTGATTTGTCCCTTTTGTATGGGGGAGCATATGCACATTTTCTAGAAGGTTGTGTGTGTGTGGTGGTGGCTATTTTGTGGTTGTTTGGGTGGGACAGGAAGCTTCTGATTTGTAGAAAGCGAAAGTGGTCGAATGTGGTGAATGGGGTGATGTTCGGGAGGTCTGCGTAGGGGATTAGTTGTTCTCACCGAAAGAAGTGGTAGAGTCTGATTAAGTTGTTGTCTTCGTATCTTGCGAAGTGTTGGGGTGTCATGCCCGGTTGGAATCGTGTCTTACGTAGTAGTGGCATTAGTGGGGACGGGGTATTGATGAGGCTGTGTTTGTGGGTCACCCGGTCCCAGAGAGTGCTGGGGGTGCCGGTGGGGTGTATGGTCTGTCTTGTTTGGGTAGCCATAGGAAAAGAGAGGGAAAGTCGCGGCCGGACAGGTAATGTTCCACGTCTACCCAAATCTTGTGTCCCGCTGGGGCGTGTAAGTGTTGGATATGCGCCAGCTGGGCCGCCTGGTGGTAGTCCCACAGATTGGGGAGGCCCAAGCTGCTCCTCCTGTGTGGTACATAGAGCGTTGTTCTCTTAACCCGGGCTCTCCTCCCTGCCCAGATGAATCTGCGTGTTTGTAAGGAATTGAAGTCCGATCTGGAGATGGGGATGGGCAGGGCCTGGAAAAGGTACAGGAAGAGTGGGAGAATATTCATTTTGTATGGATGCCCGATATGCTCCGAGCCAACATATGCCTCCTCCCAAAGCCACACAAAAACCACCTGGACCCGGGCCATTACCGCCCAATATCCCTTCTCAACAATGACATTAAACTGTCCCTCCATTAGGGAGGTGAATAGGGAGAGGAGGTGTGGCAGGAGTATGGTTGAGAATGTTTTGTAGTAGAGCCCTGAGAATCCGTCAGGGCCTGGGCATTTGTTGGGCTTGAGGGTTTTCATAATTTGCGCGATTTCTTCCAGCGTGATGGGTGTGTTTTGTCTTCCCTCTTCTGTGATTGAGGGCATAGGGATGCGGTTCAGGAAGTCCTCGATTTTTGTCGATGTAGGGATGGGTTATGTCTGGAGTCGGGGTTGTGGTCATATAGGGAGGAATAGTTTTCTTGAAATGTGTTCGCGATTTGGCTAAGGATATTGTGTAGTTGTCCGTCGGGTGCTCTTATTTTGGTTATGTGTTTGGCCCGCTGCCTTTGGCAGAGTATTTGGTCTAGGAGTGTGTCTGCTTTGTTTGATTTTTCGTAGAACATCTGTCTGGCCCATTGGAGTGCCTTTTTAGAGTCTTGAACCATGAATTTTTGGATTTCTTGTCTGTGTTTGTGAAGTTGGGCCGTTAGTGCTGGGTCGGGGTTGGTTTTGTGTTTGCGTTTGATCGCTCTAAGGGCTGTCAGGTGCGATTCCAGCAGCGTTAGTTGCTGTTTTTTGTGTGCTGTGGCTGCCGCGATCAGTTTTCCCCATATGACGGACTTGTGGGCTGCCCATAGGGTGCTTGCGGAGGAGACTGAATCTTTGTTGATATCGAAATATTCTGTGATGTCTTTCCTAATGTTTTCTCTAATGGTTGTGTTGTGGAGGTGTGTGGGGTTGAGTCTCCAGGACCAGGATCGGGTCGTGTGTGTGATGGTGATAGTGAGGGATATGTCGGCGTGTTCCGACCATGTTATCGAACCTATTGTTGCATTTGTAACTTGTGGGAGTAGTGAGGGGGAGATGAGGAACATATCTATGTGCGAATATGAAGCGTGTGGGTGCGAGTAAAAGGTGAAATCTGCGGTGGTGGGGTGTAGTATTGAGTGCATGCTACAAAGTAGTGATTTGTCGGTCCGTGCGGTGGGTTGGGGTCGCTTTTGTGTGGATGCTGGCCACCGTCTGTCCATCTCTGGTGACAAGGTGGCATTGTAGTCTCCTCCGATTATCGAGTGGTGTGAAGGGAAGCAGTGGAGGTGGAGGTGGGCTTGGAGCGAGTTCCAAAATTGGGTGTCAGGGAGGGTGGGGGCGTATATGGAGGTAAAGGAGTATTTGTGGGGTCGATATGTGCCACTAGTGTTATGTATCTGCCCTGTGGATCCATGACAGTGCGCTTGAATGTCAAGGGGCAGGTTTTGCAGATGATGATGGCCACTTCATTTATTTTCCCTCTTGGGGAATTTTCCAGGTGGCATTCTCTGTATTGTCTGTTCAAGAGAGGGAATGCTCTGGCTTGATCAAAATGGGTTTCTTGGAGTAGGATTATGTCAGCATTAGAGCGGTTGGTCCATTGCAGGAGGCGATGCCTTTTCGCTGGGTTGTTGAGGCCTTTGCAGTTAGTGTATACGCAGGTGAGGCGTGCTGGTGCGGCGGATTTGTGGGCTCCGGGTCACCAAGGGGCCCCCTCTGGGGTTGTGAAGGCATGTAGGTGGTGTGGTAGAAGGGTTTTGAAGTTGGGGGTGGGAGAGGGGAGGGGGGAAGGAGAGAAGGAGAGAAAGGAGAGAATGGAAAGAGAGAAAAGATGAAAGAAGGGAGAGGGAATCCAAAAAAAAAAGGGGGGGAGAAGGGGGAAAGAGGGGTAAGCGGGTACGGGTGTTGAACCTGGTCTTATGTCCGACTAGCCAGGTCGTCCTGGGGGTGGTGGGTGGTCGGTTGTTTCCTTAACAATGGTTTAGGTCTGCGTGGGTGGTGGTTCAGTACGGGGGTGCTGAGGAAGGGGTCGTCCATCTAAGGCAACGTCTCCCCCCCCAGACGTCTTTGTGCTGATATGCGCACGGGTCGTGTGTCAGTGTGTGGGAAACATAGGATGGTGGTTGTGCCTTTAGGGGTCATAGGTCGCTGTTGGAGTCGTCATGCGTGCTATGTCAATCGTTTTCGCAGTGAGAGTGCAAGTCACTTATGTTGCAGTTTCAAAACATAACATACCATTACTTAACATAGCATTTTACCATAAATATCATTGTACTTGTGTTTTCAAAAGACATTGCGGTGCAAAGCAAGCATAATGTAGGTATCATGTAGGTGAGTCCATGTAGTTGGGGTTGCAAAACATGAGGTAACATTCTTGGAATTTGTTAGCGTAATGTGTCGCTATAGTTGCTGTCGTGTTTGTGTTTTTATGGATATGGTGGCGGTGGTTGGTGTCGCTGTAACATAAATACCCTAACAGAAATCTATCTTTGTAACCCAAAACACAGACACAGAGGTCTTTCGTTGTAACCCAAACACCAACACAGAAGTCTATCATTGTAATCCGAGTATCAGGCACAGAATTCTATCATTTTAACCCCAATACCCGGGCAGTGAGCTTGTAGCTAGTGCGTTGTTGTGGGTATCCTAATATTGCTTTTGCATTGGTTGTGGTTGCTGCAACGTCTATTGAGCATAGATTTGGTACCAATCAAGCGTGTCCATTTGAGTGTGGATGTAATACTTGATGTAGCATGACATCTTTCTTTTTTTTTCTTTTTTCCTTCCTTCCCTCCCCTTTTTCTCCTTTTTTTCCTTTAAGAAACTTAGCTTAATATTCCTTGCTATAAGGTGGGTTAGGTTGGGATGGGGTACCTATGGCCTGGGTGGGGCTCTTGTTGCACAGTGTTGGTTCCTGGGTGTTATATCCTTTGGTATGATGGGGAGGATAATTCTGGTGTTCTTTTGGTAGGCGGAGGGGGGAGTAGGTTAGTGTCTCCTCTTCGCTTATTGTGGTTCCTATGTCGCAGATGTCTATCTCTGTGTGTTGTGTGTCCCAGGAGGGGCCTGTCTTAATGAGTGTGGCCGCTGTGGTTGCTGGGGGGTCTCTGATGGGAAGATGTGTATATCAGAGCGCTTTTAGAGTGCTGTATATGTGGATGAGTCCTGGGGGCCTGAGAGGGTGGTGCAGTAAAATGTATATGTCGTGTATCAATAGAGCACACAATTGACTGAATGCAGTAAAATACATACATTATATATCGATAGAGCACGTAAATGACTGAATGCGGTAAAGTACATACATTATATATATCGATAGAGCACGTAAATGACTTAATGCAATAGAATACCTACATTATATATCAATAGATTGCATAAATGATTAGATGCATGAGAATATGGGGGAAAACGATTGCCTGGAGTGGGGGGTAGTGAAATACCTTTGAGTCCGGAGGAGTCGCCCCCGCTCCCAGCATCAGTCCCTGCATTCGTAGGTGAGCCTGGGGTGCCCCGTTGTGGGTCCGTTGGTAAGTTCTGCAAATTGCTGTGTGGTCTGAGGGCTTAGTCCCGGGTATGAGGGCGGATGAGTCGCGGGGCTCTCCGTTTGATGGTGTTGAGGATTTCTTCATAGCGGAATGCAGGGGTCTGCGGTGGGAGAGCATGGAGGGGGGTGGGAGGCAGGCACAGCCCAGTGGGGACTCAGGTGGAGTATGACCCCAGGGATAGTCCAGTTCCAGGTGGGGTCGGGGCCCGTAGGCCGCGGTACTGTGGTATTTCATTGTGGGGAGAGTGGGGTTAGGAGGTATGGGGGGGGGGAGTGAAGGTAACTTACCATGTCTTGGAGTCCCAGTGTGGTTAGTAGATCATCTTAGCTTCCCCTGGTTGCGGGCTTGATTGGGTGGGGAGGATGGTTCTTGAGTAATTAATCACGGTCGTCGGCTTGTGTAGGTCTCTTGCGCGGAGTTTGGCGTGGAGAACCATTGAGCCGTTCCCTCTGAGATCGGGGTCTGCTGCCCATGCCTGGGTTTGCAGTTAGTGGTGGTTGCAGTAAGGTTAGGCCCAGTGAGTCGGGGAAACAGTGCCATTTCGGCGGGGTTCATCAAGATATGGGTCTGATTGTCTTTTTTGACTATTAACTTGAACGGGTGGCCCCACATATATTTCACCCCATGATGGTGGAGTGTGAGAGTCAATTGTTTAAGGTTTCTTCATTTTTTCAGGATTGTGGGGGCCAAGTCCTGGAAAAAGGCCAGTCGGACGCCTTGATGTTGTGGAGGGGTGTAGCGGAACGTTGGTCTCTCACAGACTATTTCCGCTGGTAGTCCAGATGTGGCTCAGGAACAAGTAGTAATCCCTGGAGAAACATCCACAGTAATAGAATAATCCAAAAGCGTAGCAAGCACAACCAGCAATACAATCCAATAATATCCCATCACCTTTCCCAATAACTGGACGACACACAGTATCAGGAGCAGAACTGCACTTTTATTCCACAATCCCTGCTTTTATGCCTCTCTCCCACTGCAAGGGAGACACCCACAATACTTAGTACAGTCACCAATCACACATCACCTCCCCTCTGCCTGTGATACAATTATCTCAACACAATAGACTAACTTAATTATCATAGGCAGAAAATATCGTTTTTACACACATGCTGTAACTTTAAAAATATACATCCAATCTTCCTACTGTACTTTAAATATAAACATACTCAAAAAGTAGGTGAATCGGTTCAGGGGTTAAAAAGTTAGGTGAAGGTCCCTTTTAGGACCACTGAAACAGCCCAAACTTTCCAGCCCAAACCAGTTCCAACTAGTCTGACAGTGTGCCTGGGACAACGCCCTGCTGGAGAACAATGGGACAGGAAATGGGGGAGGGGTACACCTTCCTATACACAATCTATACAGAGTCTTAAAGAAGACCATACACTGTGCTTAAAGGGCCGCATAATAAAAATCCATTATGCCCAAATATGTTCTTAAAAGGCAATATATGCCAGGGCCCATAGTCACAGGGCAGGAGGCGTGCAAGCAGCCCCCTCCAAAAACTCATGGCCTTAAAGGGGCGAATTTGCTACAAGAGGTTTCTCTGGCTAGGTTGAGGAGTTTTTATTTGATAATATGTCGTGTATCAATAGAGCACGCAATTGACTGAATGCAGTAAAATACATACATTATATATCGATAGAGCACGTAAATGACTGAACGCGGTAAAGTACATACATTATTGTTACGACACCCCCAGGCATAAAAGGGGTTAAACGCCGTTTACTAGATCTTCCCCTTCCAGAGACACAGGCACAGCTACTGCAGAACCCCAAACTCCCGAACAGGATACCAAGTAGCACTCCAAACTCCCGAACTGGAACCTCACGAATAGCTGCTAGCACAGAACAGGAAAAGCACCCAAGCGGCTTACACTCCTGGCAATCAGTCTCTAACAGCATACAGTAAATCCCCCCAAGAACGAGACAAAGCTCTGTGTTGAGGGTCAAGCAGTGAACAGTCAGAGCTGTGGGCTTATTGTTCTTATATACACATTAGTACCACCCACAGGGTTTTGGAAACAACCAATAAACACATACAATATACTCAGACACTCCCACACAAAATCCTCCCCTCTGCCTGTGATACAATTACCTTACGCAATGGGTAATGTAATTATCACCGGCAGAGAAATACAGTTTTTCCACATTATTCATAACTTGAAAAGTATGCACATAAAACTTACATTTTCAGAATCAGCATACTCCAAATACAGACATATGTCAAAATCATCCAAATTGGTCCATTGGTTCAAAAGATAGATCGAAGTCCTTTGTGACCAAATGAAGCATGGCTTTTCTGCCCAAAACCAGTTCCACAGAGTCTTCTGTCCTTGAGATAATTGGGAAGTAATCCAATTATCTCCAACGACAAAGGCAAAACTCCATTGAACACATGGCAGCAAAAGACAATAAAAAACATAAAAATATATAACTGTGCAGCCATTGCACAAAACAGGTACATTCAACATATCCCCAGATAGATCTGAGCGCACATTATTACTGAATGGCGCTCAGAGCACACACATACAGTTCAATTGCCATGGAGCCAAAGTCTTTCCCATAGTCTTTTATTATACGAATGGCATAACTATCTGGGGTATCACCGCTCAAACAGGGCCAGCACCGAAAGACCCGGCTTTCGTGTCTTCGCAGGGGAAAATCAAGCGTTTCAACATGGGGCCATAGTCTAAAGGCAGCAGGCGCGCAACCAGGCTCTTCCAATGCACAGTGGCGAGATTGGTCTCGTCACAATTATATATCGATAGAGCACGTAAATGACTGAATGCAATAGAATACATACATTATATATCAATAGATTGCGTAAATGATTGGATGCATGAGAATATGGGGGAATACGATTGCCATGAGTGGGAAGGTGAAATACCTTTGAGTCCGGAGGAGTCGCCCCCGCCCCCAGCATCAGTCCCCGCATTTGTAGGTGAGCCTGGGATGCCTATATATCAATAGAGTCAGGGTTCAGAGCTGACGGTCGAAGTGCCCTGTGGGCCCTGTCAGTTAGGAGGTCTTGTGCGGTGGCTTCAAGTAGGATGGATTTGAATAGGCCCGTGAGTGCAGCGTGTAGGCCGTCTGGGGTGCCGGTTCAGTTAGGCCCCTGATCCTTATGTTATTACGTCGGGACCGGTTGTTTAGATCCTTGAGGTGTTCCTCCATCGCCTCTATTGTGGCGAGGAGGTATGTGATGTCTTGCGTGTGAGCTTGTGTTTTGAGGTGATGTCTGTGATTTGCGATTCGGCTTGGTCTGACCTGTGTGCCAGGGCCTTGATGTCCTCCTTTAGGCCTGTGAGACGTTTATCCAGTTCCGCTGACAAATGGGACTTGATGTCCATGGTGGCTTCTTTGACCATGAGCCTCATCTCCCGTAATGTCAGAGGGGCATCCGGGGCTTTTTCATGTTCGTTCCCATCGTAGTCAGCGTGAGCCTCGTCCATATTTTGGCGGCAAGATGGCTGGTGGTGTTCCTGTTGCGGGCGGAACATTGTGGCGACCAATGGAGTTTGTTCTCACTTTTGTTTTCCACCTCTCATGGTCACAGTTAAGTGCAGGGTGGGGAGTGTGGGTTGTGTTGGGTTGTTGAGATGGTTGTGCGCTCGCGGATGTCTGCGGATTTGAAATGCTGGGGAGAGGGAGCTAAAGGTTTAAGCTGCCATCTTACTCGACGGTGAGGCCATGCCCCTCAAAAATAATTTTAAGTATTCTTTACTTGTTGGCAGCACCGACAGACAGCAGGCAAATAGTTAATTAACCCTCAGAAATGGGATGATTAATTATGTCAATAGAATACATACATTATATATCAATAGATTGCGTAAATCTACAATAAGGGAGGTTTAGTACTTCCTCATGCCTCCACCTGCTTCATATCTATTGCATGTCTAAACCTGGTGACTGGGCAACGATGGAAAGGCCATATCCCTGTGTCAGCTATTGCAGACAAATAATTCAGCAGGTTTTTTTAAAATCCGGATCTGGATTTGTAACCTCCACGCCCATATTTGCAGCCTTTGTCCCGTTCAAAAGCTGAACTAAATCCGAACATTGTTAAATAGCATGAAAAATTTCAGAATTTTTCAGTCCAAATGGCCCTATAGGAAACCAGATTTTTTCTACATTCAGTACAGTGCCATTGGAACTTAGGGAATTATGTATAGATTTCAGTGAATGATGCCATTGTATCAGAAGATGAAGGGATGAATCACACTCAATTCCAGTCGATACCCAGTGCACTGGAGCAGGACCAGCAAATTCCATAACAGTAAGGCAAACAGAAAGGAGTCTCCAGACACTCAGGGTTTTTAAACCATAGGCAGGTTTATTAAATCAAGAAAGTGTCAGAACAGCCATTGTATGAGAAGGCTTCGGTGATGAAAACAAGCTTGTGCATTTGGAAAACAACAATAAACATGCCAAATATAGGAATAAAAGTACATTTAAACCTAATGATTCCAAGCAGTATTTGCAAGTACACTAAGTCATAAAAGAATGAGCGAGTTTATGGATTTTATCACTGTTTATATTATTCTTTCAGCTCAACATATTTAATGTGGAGAACATTCCATTAAAGTCCAGAAAACCAGCCACTTGTCCATCTGTCTGTCTGTTCTTCTTCTGCTCATTAGTTATCTTATCCACGTGTCAGACAAGGGGGAATTTAATCTCAGCAGAAGCGAGCATAAAAGTTGCTTATCCATGATAATCAGACCTAAAGCCAGTACTTAGTTGTGACAGAATCAACTATGCATCAGTTTTCTTAACTTCATATCACTCTTAATATTATCACTGCTAAGAACTGACTATGAGATCATACCCATAATCTGTTATATTCAATAGCTCGGTTGGTATAATTTGCTGTTATAAGTATATGTTACAAGACTGTATTTTATTATAAGCAACTCTTCTGGCAGAAGGGAGATTTAATGGAATAAATCATTAAATTATATTAATTATGTCAGTGTCCATCTTCGTTATCTTTTATGAAAAATGGCAAGGGAGAGTCCGGATGATTATCAACCAATTTTAGAATTAAATGAAGAGCAAAATATAAAATTAATTTATCATCATTTCTGTAGGGCTGTGTTTAATAAAATGGGTATTATTGGCAGGATATATTCACGTGCAATATGTGTATGTTTTTATTTTTTATTTTATAGAGAAAAAATATATTATATGTGGAACTGTTTTGAAAACTATATATTTACGCTGATAGTTAACAAAATCTGTAGTTTTCATTAGAAAAAAAAACATGTATCTAAAAGGCTTCATCACTACAAATCAGTTTGTATAGAATGACATTTCATTCTTCCATTGTATTCTATGACAATTGTTCCACTTTTAAAACGTTGCCCCAGGATTACACTTTATACATAAAGCCCATTTGTTGAATTAGGTTGACTGATATAGCCCTCGTAGAACTGTTTTAGATGGAGAGAGAGCAAGGGCCAGAATAATAGCTTGGGTGTTCCATTTAAAGATAGTCACTAAGTCAGTCAGTGTTGTGAACAGGCTTGTTTTAAGCAAATACTTGCAGTATGAGATTTAGGGGATTTATATGGTAGACTTTGATTTTGTGTAACCGAGTCCTTTGTAAACAGAAATACCAATAACAATTATGATAAGGAAAATTAGATTTTCCTGATTGACTCAGATTTTCATGGAGCTTTTCATCCTGAGGTTTAAAGACACGATGAACATTTAGCATGGCAATTTATCTCCCTTTTCCTATACAATAGATTTGCAATATATAACCCAGCTGACTTCTAGAGTCTGTTTATAATTAGCTAGTTTGCTCATCACAATTCACTAGTGAGTGAATAAGAAACATATCCTAGGTCAAGGGTAGGCAACCTTCAGCACTCCAGATGTTGTGGACTGCATCTCCCACAGCGCTCTTACAGTCATAATGCTGGGAAAGCTTAATGGGAGGTGTAGTCCATGACATCTGCAGTGCCGAAGGTTACCTAATTCTGGCCTAGGTGCAAGATGGCTTTTATTTAAAAAAAATGGCTTTTATTTTGGTCTGTACACCAAAAAATATATGATGATCTTCAACCATTTCTAGTACGTTGGGGAAAAACAAATGACTATCTTAAATGTTCATGGAAAGACAAACACTGTTAGGGGACTTGGATGAGGGTCTAAAGGAGAGTCAACCACCTATGGTGTAGGCTCTGTCAAAGAGTCATGTCTTCAGTTTCTTCCAGAAATGGGATGATACTTACCTTTTAATAACTACATGTTTCCTATGAAAAAGTTTTTCGAGCACAAAATATCCAAATTAGTATTCATTATTAATTGGCATTTATGTCTTATATATTTTTGACAGATAATCCAATGTATGTAAACCATTTTTTAAATAAGTATATTAGTAATAAACAGTGGAAATCGGCAGAGTTGAGGAACATTGAATGGTTTACAAAGGTATATTTTGCTTTGTTGATTTTCATGTTTTTAAATATTGATATTTGGCATTCATGTTATAAAAAAATCAGATACCAAATTATAAAAGGTCTTAGCTGTTCGGAAAAAAAATGGAAAAAGCGGATGCAATAACATTAAAACATGTTGCCTTTTCGTGAGTTATTGATGATGCACACTGACAGTTATGAAAGGCTATCAATAGTGGATGGATGCAGATAATATATTCACTGTCAAACCATTTGACATTTTGTTTGTCCAACAGCATTTTTTGATGTACAGTTCAATTTATTTTTGCCCATGGAATTTTTTATATAAATTTAAACTAACAGTACATAGACATTTCCTGACTATAAATTAAAGAGCCCTAAACAAAATTTTGGGCAAGAAACATGTGTTTTGTTAGTAATCAACAGCATAGAGGTTTTTTTGCAGGCTTGCCAAGTAGATGCTATCTATTCTAAATAAAAAGACAATTAAATGAATATTCCAATTAATGAACCAATGCGATTAGAGGTAGCCATTCTACTATAACGTGCAACATACTCAAGTTTATTCACATAACCCATTTATTTCTCTATAATGTATTTTGACTATAAATACATATATTGTGGATATGCAGTCAGTTGGTCTCACAGTATGTAGCACAATACCATTACAACTCTTATAGGTGGCTACTAAAGATAAGGACAAAGAAAGCATAGACATATGAAGGGGTTGGAATGCTGCCATTTCCATGAATTTTAATAGAAACTACTACAATAACACCAGACAATTGTCTTTCATGAATCTCATAGCATGCCACACAAAATATTAATTTAAGCAAAGACTGCAATATTTTTTTCATATTTCAAACACACATATTCTTCCATTGTACTGGCATAAAGCAAGTTGGTTATATTTCCAACATTTCATACATGAGTGCCTAACATAGCACTATAGTGTGTTTGAAAATATAATTAAATGGGGAGTTTTTTTCAAGTTTTGATTTCATCACACAAATCTGGACAGGGTATTCACTAGAGGGAGAATTCTAAGTGGATTCAAAGTGAATTTTAAATCAAAGGCAAAATATCAAAAATAGAAAAAGTCAGCTCTCCTCCCAGTTCTGCTACCTTAGCCGAAAATGTAAATGTTCTGTGAATGCACTAACCATGTTAGTTTTAGCTGTCAGATTTCCACTATTAAACTAAAGCCAACACCATGTCTATTAGCCCAAAATGGCAAAACGTAGCATTCCTTGGTTGGGCATTGGTTCATATAGAAAAAAATCTATGAATTGGCATTAAAAGCTATGTAAAAAATGGACCACTGTGAGGTTACAGAAATATGAGATCCAAA
This sequence comes from Pelobates cultripes, assembly GCA_933207985.1. Taxonomy (NCBI): domain Eukaryota; kingdom Metazoa; phylum Chordata; class Amphibia; order Anura; family Pelobatidae; genus Pelobates; species Pelobates cultripes. The sequence continues at coordinate 318,319,628 of OW240915.1, forward strand.
GAGGAAATGTTGCGTATGACCTGCAGTGAGAACTGCGTAAATACAACCTTTAAAGGGACTCTCCAGTGCAAGTAAAACATATCCATTTTCCTGGCACTTCAGGACCCTGCAGTGCCCCTCTCCCTCCCACCTCCCATCCCATGTTGCTGAAGGGGTTAAAACTACTTACCTGAATCCAGCGCCAATGTCTCTCAGCACTGGGTCAGGCTCCCCCCATGCTCCTCCCCCACCGACGTCAGCCGGCGAGGGAGACCTAATGCACATACACGGCAATGGCCGCACGCGCACACTAGACCTCCCCATAGGAAAGCATTATTCAATGCTTTCCTATGGGGATTTCAGCGACGTTGGAGGTCCTCATGCATAGCGTGAAGACCTCCAGCGTCGTCTAAAACAATTTTCATGTTCTAAGAACACGGAAGTCCTCTCTAGTGGCTGTCTAATAGACAGCCACTAGAGGAGTTCTTAACCCTGCAAGGTAATTATTGCAGTTTATAAAGACCCAAACAAAGTTTATTTTTTCTTTATGGTGTGAATTATTCAACACAGATCTCACTGATTGCCTATTGTATATGTAGATGTATAATGAATATGAACGTTGACTAGAATATAAATTTGGTGTCTAGCAATCAGAGGTCCACAGCTGATCAAAACCACGCTGGGTCTGCACGGTATGTAATGTAGCTATCCCATTGTATCATCATAAAAAGATGCATAATATAAAACATTTTTTCTCATCCCAAATTATCTCCTGTTACCATACCAGTCTCTCAACTTAAATCTCCCCAAATTTATTTTCTGTCACTGTCAACAGACAGTAACATTTTATTAAAAATTTTAAACAAAACTGGATTTATCTTTACTGGATTCATTGTGATAGGCAACACATATTTGCCTGCTCATTGTTGTATTGTCAACGTAAAAACATAAATGCGTTAATATATGTTTGTGTTTTTCTTTTGTGTTAATCACGTCACTGAGGCACATATGTTTTATTGTGGGGTACGTATATTGTTCTACCAATTGAACTTGTTTAAATGATTTTGTGAAATCAAAGCAGTTTGTGTAAATAGCTGTTGTCTCTTTTTTTCTTTATTAATCAAGCTGCAGTAGTAGAAGTACGTACACTTTGTAGAGAAATCAATTATTGTTCTAAATTGTCTTGTTTTGTTGATGCTTTCAGACAGACGTCTGTGTTTGTTCCTGCCATCTCTTTTATAAGCAGTTACTATGTTGGATTCTGACAGCTGGTACGTTTCTGAAGAATTCAATTTGTTGTGTTGCTTTTAGCAGAAGTGCAGTGAAACACAATAGAGCATTGTGCGCAATAAGTGGGGTATAGAATATAAAGTTTCTTGGGGGAAATGACATCAAGCAGATAGCTCGTAATTTAACATCAAAAGGGATTGTCTCCATCAATTCAAGTAGTACTTATGCAACCTGAAAATATTTATAGTAAGTCACGACTTCAGCTGAACAAATGTTGATACTGACAAACTCCTATGGCTCAGTGCTTTAGTAAGTCCCTGACAAAGAGCAATGCATTCTCCACTGCCGAGCACTTTGCTGGATTTCCCCTTAAGGTTTGTTTCTATTCTTATTTCCTCTAATGGTTAAATATGTTAGATCGTAACCAAGAAGCAAAGAAAAAAGATTGAAAGGAAAAGTTTTCAGATGTACCGGCGTTTGTGAAGCAGATGTTTTGTAAGAGTGAATCCGATCAGAAGGCAGCCTGTTTAAACTAGTAATGTTATAAAAGATCCAAACTGTAACAGTTTCAAGGAAATAGTGGGAAGAACAAGAGGTCATGTTCTGAAGTTAGAATTTGGGAAATTTATGGGTAACAATAGGGAGAAGCAAGAGTTACAGAAACTGTCTCCCATCTGCCGAGTTCAAAATGCCTTAGATATGCCTCAGAATAGGGGATTGCAAGCATTTCTTGCTTAGAAACCTTATGGTTTTAAGCAGGAAATGAAAACAAAATGTAATCATATATTTGTATTATACTTGCTCTCAGGAATATTTAATTGGAAGCATCACAAACATTTCACATTGAAAGAAGTTGGTAGGGTGGGCGAAACACGTCTCACTACACGTCACCGGGGTGCCGAAGCCAAGTGGCGAAAGCGTCCACCGTTATTCTGGTATTTAACTATATGGTTTTTAAAACATTTATTTCTAAAATTATACATGATAATATCACTTTAATACAAATACATATAAAAAAAGTATTGTCATGTTTCCATTATACAATTCATGAAGCTCATCATGCTTTTAAATGGAAAAGATTTCATTATGCGTTATCAGGAATTATAATGAGACTGTAACCCGCAATCGAAAAAGTCAAGATTAAGTTTGACATTTGCTCGTAATCTTACAATGAAAACAATTAAAGCATGAATGTAAAATGATTTTGCACTTTTTTTTTACAATATCATTGACCTTTTAAGCCCACTGAATTTCTTTTACTCTATCAGTTTTAGGAGTATTCCTGAGGACACGTTTGGGAAAAGAACAATTGAGAAAATGGGAAAGGCATTCATTTGACTTGGTTCAGCACCAATGCGTCTCCACAACATTACCTCTGAGATGTAGCTCTGCGCCTCTATACCGTAATCACAGTATCTTCTTAAAATAAAACTGCTAGACAGCTACCTCTCACGAAATGTCTAATAAGCCATCCTATAACACATTGTCTGTATTTTGATGTATCTGAGATCTATTGTCATTAGGTAGCTACAGTCTTCTAAATGCTAACATCCTTGAAGTACTGTGTACAAGTGATGGAACTTCATATGACAGACATATCAAGAATTGCACTTAAGAGAGGAATTTAAATTCATATTTTATTTCAAATACTTATAAAGGTATGACATTTCTAGAATTGCTGTTTTCATGCACTTATTATTCATTTTAACTTTATGAAACAGAATTGTGTTTTAAGTTTTTATTTTTATAGATTTATCAATATACCGGTAGGTATAGACTTCATGTAATTTTATTCTACAGCATATTTTTTGCTAAAGGTTTTACAAGACATTAAATTGATATAATGTATTTATTAAGCATTTTAAGTTTTAGAATACAACTGTAATCTAAAAAATACACACAATGAATTGAATTTTCTTGAACACAGAGAATCTTATTAAGGTCTTTATAATTAAAGTTTAATGTAATGGTTTTGGTACATATTGCCTGCCCCTGCTTTCTTTTCAATGTAAACTCTGCCTTTTCTGTGAAAAGGCAGTGTTAGTATTGTTTACTAGTAGCACCTCTAGATGCTATCATTAGGATGGTCACCAGAGGCTTTTTCCATATTTCTGCAGGACTGACATTCGGCATCTCCACACTTTGCATGATGACATAAAACATTAGGGCATTGCTGGCATTGTAAACATGCCGGCAGTGTCCAATAGTAACCCCTGAACATGGTCTCTGTGGCCCTGGCTGAATGCTATAGATACAGCAGGAGATTTATGAAAAATGTAAATAAAACATAATTTTAAAATTAATTTTTTTATTTGTTGCTACACTGATCTGGTATTTATCAGTAGCATGGTGGCTCCTTGGATCTCCTTTTCATTTGCAGGTTGGCAGGAATGAATGGTGAGCTAAGCTGTCCGGTGTAGTGCTCAAGACTGCACATAGAGCAGTATTAGTATGCCTGTAAGTAGCATTTGATTGGCCAATCACAGTGATTGGCGCACATGTCCAATTCAGAACAAATTTTAAAACTAAAGGTATCAACTAATATAAATAAGGTCCAAACTGTTATTTTATAGTCAGCATGAAGTTCATGCCATTCTGATTTGTGCACAAATAGTTTTTTCAGACTGTTATCCTGTATTTCTTTCTAGGTTTAGATGGACCTCTGTAAGGATCCTAAAACCGTGACTGTGATTGCACTTGGAACTCTCTTACTGTGTCAAGGCTCACAAGATTGGTACTTAATTAATTAAATAGATGTAACCAATACCATAATGTACATCAGTGCTATGTATTCAGTTGAATAGTATTTGCTTTTTGTGTCAGAAGATTACTGATTTCTCATTCAGGCCAATGCTATTCAAGCACCATGTTAATGTTATGTGCTTGAAGAATGTTTTAAAATCATTGATGGCAGAATAATTATTTTTTTTTAAATGATCTTCTCACTGAAACACTGCACATTCAGACTACAAATATCATAACTACTTCAAATCACTGAAGGGTCATGGTGCTTTGAGTAAACCTTAAACAGTGTTTAGAACCACTTAGTGGTATCTCCATCACCTGTTTGATACACTGACATCACAGTATAGAAATATTAGACAGGGCTCCTTTCCATAGTTGTACCTGGATCCAGGATAAGTGTTACATAGAACCTGCACTTTTCCTGTCTAGAAAGAAAAGTCAGATATTGGATAGATGATTGGGAATGTAATACCCGCGAATAATACAATGTAGCATTTCAGATTGGACACAATCCCCAGCAGTAGGATTGATCTTAGGTCTTAGTCTTTGCCATTATCTGCTGCTCGGTACAGTCACGGCTATGCCTACACTCTACGTCTCCGCTACTAAAATAGAGAGGTATGTGTGCTATTTTTCATCCCTCTTATTTTTTGCATTTCTTTGCAAGACAGTAAATATTTAGTGTATAAACCACATTGTCTTTAGTGCAATGCAATCCGTTTTAATAAAAGTCTAAGTGTGTGGATGTTTTCATTAGAAATTACACGTGTTTTGATACATTTATCTCTTCCCACCTTGCTAAGACGAGTTATTTATATTTCATTTGACAACTTTGCTGTAAACAATAGTAAGACGAGGACTAATTATCTGTAGTTCTACTGAAACTCAGTACATTCAGGTCTCCTTCTGACACATTAACCTGAGAAAAAGAGCTAAAAGACCAACATCTATAAAATAAAATCAAGTTGTGCTCTTTAATATTAAAAATACAATACTCAGAACTAAACAAAATAGTAATATATAGAATTATTTGCTCTCTCAACAGTTCTAAACGCTAAAATGATCATTTAAGTTTCACAATATATGTCAATATTTATGATTTCAACTTGGGGAAATACTAAAGCATTAGAAATATCAATATATATACTTATATGAAAAAAAATGTTTAACTCATAATTACTCTCCCAGAGCTGGTGTCACCATGGCCTACCTGCCTCCGTGGCTGAGATCATCATTAATGATGAACTCAACCAATCCAATGCTTCCCCATAGAGGTGCACTGGGAGTCTGTTGTGCACGGGTGGTCAATCATCATCTCATCATAGATGGAGTCAATACAGTCAATGCACAGATGGAGTCAATGCATCTCTATAGAGCGTGTTTTTTTGCAGGGCCAAGCCCATAAAATTATTCCATGGGCTATCTGAGTAAAACCCTGGTTGAACCTATGTCTAAAATGATTTGACAACTTACATTAGTGATTGCCAGGGTACTCCTGACACCATAGCTAACTATATATGGTGCTTGGAATATTCCTTTAATGCAAATATTTTAAATAAACTTTTTTTGTTTTTCATACACAAGTAAAACTATGTAGGAATCTATACCGGGGTACACACTTTGAAGATGATATATATATATATATATATATATGTGTGTGTCATTGTTTTAATTTTGTATAAAAGAGTTTATATACTAAATTCATTACTTTATAGGTACTTAACCTTATAAGCAAATGTCCTTCACTGTTAAACCATTAAACCATGTTCCTTATGTCCAAAAATATCTATATATAGCATGTGTTCCCTTTAGTAGACATTCTATTCCTGTCTAGCCTGAAGCAACAGCTTTGACTCTGCCATTGGGTGATTAATAGTCATGTCTTTGGACTGGCTCATTATAAGGGAGCTACAAAAAAATAAATATGATTAATAGAACAAAAGTGACTAGAACAGTCACTGCACTAGCATCATGTCTTATGACTGTCTGGAAAGAAAGGAATGCTCAGTAACAAGCTGCCACTGTGCTAACCTTGGAAGCTCTAAGTGGGTCCTCATACCCAGAATCATATTTCGAGAGACACGTGCATCTGTCATTGAGGTCAAGCATTTTATACATAAATGTATAACAATCAGAGGTGTTTATGTATAATTCTGTTGGACAGACAAGTCAGTGAGCGTGACCCAAAGCTTTTCACAAGGTTTGTATGAATTTAATGTTGTAGAGATAGTAGCATATCCTACAGTCATCAGTTGGAAACTCATGACCATGCTAAAACTTCACAGTGTTCAGCAGATATATGTTTCTTAATTGGGTAAGTGCATGTGTTGGTGTTGTGCATTCCATCACCATGTGCTCAAATTAAGCCACATGCTCGCTAATCTTTGAATTACTGAAATATGAATTAGTGGAAACATTTTTTATCCGTGTATATACAGAAATACTTTTGTTCTAATATAGTTATATATCTATAACCAGAAATGAATATCTCGAGTAAGGAGCATCTCTGCCAACTTATACATCATTTTCCATCCAAGATATTACATACAACTTAGTACAGGAAATCAACAAGTAATACAGGGTCCTCCAAAGATGAAAGGGAGAGATGTAATCAAGAAAAGGTTGGTGTTGGCCCCTGTATGTTTGACTTTAGAGGAGGATTAGATATATTTCTGCCTAGGGGATACATATTCCTGTATCCGGACATTGATATAAAGTCTGCCACACCAACAGGAAATCCATTGATATTATTTGCACATCTTTTAAAGTAGTGATATCCAGAATAACATGGTTTTGTGAAAGTTAATGTGGAACACTTAAGAGTTTATTTAAAAAACTAAAAATTTTAATGAATTGAAAGTAAAATGGCAAAATGTAGGGTAAAATAACCAACTGTGACTACAGTTTAGATAGAGAATTTTATTCCATACTATTTTGCCATTCAAATTCATTTCAGTGCTTAGTGAATAAATCTCTCATTTTAAAAAGATGCATTGCAAGCCCAACAAATGCAGGTTAAACAATTCTAATTCTATAGTAGATGGGTGTATAGGGCCACCTAAAAGTGAAAGACCCATTTACATTTTTCATTAATCCATTGCACAAGTATTGAAAACATATAAACTCACTTAACATGTTCATGGTCTAGCAAATGCTAGAAAATTACTATAGAGTCTGGATTTTTTTTTTGTGTTTTGGAGAGTAATGGATTAAATAGTTTTGAGAAGATACCAAAATGATACCAAACTCAATTTTAAAGCAAAATATATAACCATATATAAAGTGCAAAACATTACTTAAAGTGCTTAGTGCCAAATCACCCTCAATATATAACGCAATACACTAAAGTACAAACATATATACATAATACTGCCTGCTTGCAATTCCTATGCACAAAGCAAATACCTGGACAAAAATAGAGAGCACACAGATGTCAGTAATCTGTGTTGCAGAGTTCCTAAAGTATACTCTAAGTCAGGGGTTCCCAACCCAGTCCTCAAGTAGCCCCTACCAGTCCAGGATTTAGGGATTACCTTGTTGTCTCTAAAATGTTTTTGTTTTTTTCTTTCTTAAAACACCTTAAACACAAGGGGGTAACCCCTAAATCCTGCACTGTCAGGGGGTACTTGAGGACTGGGTTGGGAACCACTGCTCTAAGAGATCGGTCCCAATCCTGAATGTATGGTGGTGAATCCGATACAGAAAAAATAGGGAGGAGAAAATGCAAAATATAAAAAATAAAAAAATGATGAAAAATCTAAAATCAAAAATACATTCTGTAATAAAATCTAGGTTAGATCTCACCCAAAAGTGTAGTACAGTCATACTGTATTGATTCTCCTGAGAGTAGAAAAAAGGATGGATACATCCACTGCAGATCTCCTTCACTTTGTATGTAGAGATTCTCATGTAGCAGCAGGATGGAACAGCATGTAACAGCAGGATGAGGGTAGGCAGATCCGGGGCTGCGAGCTCGGACATTGTGTCCCTTCAAATACTGATTTTATATTCTTCTACACAAGGGCATAATTGCGGACATTGATTCATGCACTTTTGACATGTTAAAACTGTTACAAGCAATGTGCCTTTAAGAGCACCGATAATTTCATCCATGAGAAGGGTATATATCTGCAAGAGTACCACCGCAGCAACCTATCTTGAGAAAGCCCAGTCTCACGGGCAAAACGTGTAGATCATTGTTTTGGCAGCAGTTTCAAACTCAGAGGCTTGGAAGCGAGTACCATGAGTTTACAGGTCGGCATTCTCCCGGGGTGTCTGAGATCTGGGTCGGCTCAAGTGCACAGGAGCAGCTTGAAGCATAACACCAGCAAAGTGGTAAACCTGACATTATCTTCACACTGTTCTGCACCATATGACTATTTGTGGTCCTTAGAAATAAGCACCACCACTATTTTGTGTAAGAGTTCCACAAAGGGATTCCGTGGTTTTTTTTAACTAATAAACAATGTTATACTATTTTTGTTTCTTTCCTGTCTCAAAGGTGGCTATTTCGTTTCCCTTGAACTAGAGATTGGGATTACAAAGTAACTATACAGAACTTTGTGTCATTCTACACCATATCTCCTGTAATCTTGGTATATATCCTTTTTTATCATTACTACTGACTTTTGGAACTCTCACTATTTAGTAATTTTACTAGATTTGCTTTTTTCCCCATAATCTTTTTAAGGAGAAGATCACCTAAGCGCTGGTACTATTTATTTTATATACTTGCTGTTTGGGGAACTTGGGAAGGTTCGATTGCATTTAGCTGCTTTTTATACTGTTTTGTACATTTTCTACTGTCTGTGTGCTCTCGTATAGTGTATGCTTGTGTATTTGTATTCCCTTTTTAAGAGTAACAGCAATTGTATAGATTAGGATGTCTTTATTTACATTCAGAGATCAGCGCAAGATAGATTTAGCTTTAAAACAGGATTCAGGGACTTTTATCTTTAATAATGACAGTCACTGGAGAAAAGAAGTCTTTCTTCTAGAAAAATATATCACTAAAGAGATAAAATTGAAACTAGAGATTGCATCCCTGGAAAAATACTGGGAAATTCGTATTATTCCACGTGGTCTTAGAATTATGCTGCAGTCAGCCACTGATAAACATGACCCAGAATTGAATATAGTATGGGACAGAATTTTAGATCATTGCTTTTTTGAACTTATGAACCATATTATATGTAAAAGAAAAACGATGTTGGAAGCACTAGATCAAGAAAATCTGGCCCCCATCTAGAACTCCCAGAATGCATCTCTCTAATGGAAAAACTAGAGAAAAAACTAGAGAAAACTGTTGAGGAAATCATTCATATTAAGAAGAAGAAATTTGAAATAAACCAAAGGGACTTTAGTGAAAACAATATTAGGAATTTTCGCAAAAAGTATATATATCTTAACAATAGAAAACAATGAGATTGAAAATAAAATAACAAGACCATATAGTAAAACAGAAAAACCTAAGTTCACTAGTCATTCTCCTAACAATGTTTCCCACCCTAAAAGATTCCCATTAGGTCCGAACCCAAAAAAGCATATACCCGTAGAATACCTAGAGAGCAAGGATGGACAACAGTCTCAAATAATAAAAGAAAATATCCCCATAATCAGAATACCAGACATGTAGGAACACCTGAGATTCAAAATAATAGGAGTGCTGCATGGCGCATGCAGCCCTGAACCACACAGTGGAATCCAATGGAGATCAGGAAGGGAATCATAACAACAGAGTAGAGAATAGTTTTTTAGGTCCCAGAAATACGTACCTAAATCGCAACATTACTGAGTCAAACCAGCACAGACAAAGAAAAAGATATTTTTAGGGTATGTAGAGGAGGGAAGAGAACCCAAAAAAAGAACCAAGTGGTAGGAACAGTAGGTATTTTTTTAACCTGACTGAGATTGTACATACTAGGGACCAGTTAAAAGTCCTAAATATGCCCCAACTATTAAATCAAATCCTTTTCTGAAATTTCTAGATTTACATAAATTCATGAGAACATTAACATTAAAAAGTGTTTTTTTCATGAATAATCCTATCCCATCCACCACAGCGCCAAATATACCTTTACACATACCACCCTAAAAAAATAAATCTACCTTTTGCCCTAATAACCAAATGAGCATGAGCATTCAATTTAGCAGTTATGGCTGATTTGGAGAAGATTCTCAATAAAATTCCAGGCAGTAAGTATATCCTTACATTACAAGAAAAGAAGGCACTGCAGGATCTTAGCAAAAATAAAATGATAACGATTAAACCTGCAGACAAAGGTAGGGGGTATAGTATGAATTAACACTATTGACTATGACAAGGAATGTAACAGAAGTGATAAAAAAAACGTATAAACGTTTAAATAAGGATCCCACCGTAGACATTAAGAAACATGTTTTTACTCTTTTAGAAAAAGGGAAGGTATATGGAAATTTTAACGAAAAAAATAATTTGGTTTTGTAACTGCTTTATACCCTAAGAAACCAGTGTTCTCCCTAAAATACAGAAAAGTGTATCTTGGGGAGATTATTTCGGGAATAGGGTCTCTCGCATCCAATCTGTCCCAGAATATCGACGTATTACTTCAACTGTTCGTTAAACTATCCAAATCATATCTGAAAGACAGCAGTAATTTGTTGAGAACCATTCAGGGGATAGAATGGAAAGAAAACCTATGGATGGTGACTTGCGATGTGTCATTGTATACACAGTCATTTAACATAATTTAGGGATTTAAGCTGTGAGACATATGCTATATGAAAACCAAGAAATGTGTATCGAATAAATCAAATTCCTGATGGAATGTATTGATTTTATCTTGACTGATATATATTTTCTGGCACAAGGATGATATTTATTTACAGATGAATTGGACAGCTATGGGGACTAGGTTTGCACCCAGCAATGCTAATATTTTTATTTCCTACTGGGAAGGCCTCCATATTTGGGAAGGACATTGCTGGGGTGCAAACCTAGTCCTATATAAACGTTACATAGATGACTGTTTTGGGATATGGTAAGGATCTGAGATGATTATCTCGATTTTTTGTTGTATATTAATAAGAACAGTTTTTATCTATCTTTTACTTATAAATATAGTACCATTAATATTGACTTTTTAGATTTAGTATTATATGTGGATAAAGGAATTTTAAAATCCAAAACATTTTTTAAAACTATCGATGTAAATAGTTTTATCTGGACAGATAGCTGCCATTATCCCTCATTGTTAATAAGTGTTCTGTATGGACAGTTCCTCAGAATCAAAAAGAACTGTTTTGACCAGGATGTATGTAGAGAACAAACAGAAAATGTTAGACAGCAAATCATCGACAAAGAATACGATCCACAACTTCTATTGACGTCTATAGAGAAGGTCAAAACTATAGATAGAAATAATCTCCTAGTCCCTAAAGCAAAAACAAACACTATTCCTTTGGACTTTTCTTGCCCAAATGTTTTTAGTTTTAGTGCCCAATCAAATTTCTTTTGAAAAGAGTATTTTTAAACATTGGGACTTACTGAAACAAGAGCAGGTTTAATCATCGGTATCACCTTCCAACCCAGAATCAGTTTTAGAGGAGCACCTACACTATAGGACAAATTGGTACATAGCTACATTAGACCGACTCACGAAAAACATTTTTAAAGATTCCCACAAAGGTTTTTTTCAAGTGTGGAACCTGTAGCATTTGTAAAGTAGTAGGTCCACCTTCAGGCAAAATTGCAAATTTTCAATCCTCAGCTACTAAAAAAAGGTTTGAAATAAAAGAATGTATCACCTGTAATTCCAAACAGATTATCTATTTATTAGGTTGCTCTTGTGGTTTGCAATACGTGGGACAAAAGAAACAAATGTTTAAAACCAGGTCGGGAGAACATGTATATAATTAAAAAGACCATTTGAAAACCATACATTATCCCATCACTTTAAAACCCACCACAATAGCAATCCTGCCTCGATTACTTTCTGTGGTATCCAACAGGTTAAGGTACCGAGATGAGGAGGAGATTTGGCTAAAAGTTTGACATACAGGGAAACATTTTTGATTTATAATTTGAAAACCCTGGTTCCGTTCGGACTGAATGCAGAGCTAGAGTTAACAAAAACACTATAACCACTCCGCAAATGATTCACCAGAAGTGTGTTCTTATTAGAAGTAGTGTGCTCTTTTATTAGGATATATTTCTATTATGATGGATCTTTACCATTTGCCTTCTCTTATAGCTTTTTTTAATCAGTTTTAAGAAAATGCGAGTAAAAATGCGAGTAAGACTCAAACTAAGGTCCTTTTGTATTCATCATTCATCACTAACACATTTAATTTATATTTTATATTTATTTCCATTAGTATTTTCATCTTTATTTTATTTATTTGTTATTGTTTCATTCATTTGCAACTTTATTCAACTTTTTCGTAAGGTTTATTTTGTCTGAATCAAAATTTTGAAATGTGGCACTTTTTCATCTTTTAATTATTTGACTGCACTGATCTCTTGAATTTACATCATATGTGATTATTTTAACTATGCAAGCTAATGTAGACACCAGAGGTGAACATATAGCATTTAATTATAGTGAACAGATGTTGGTAGTAGCATAAATTCACCTTTGTATGTCATTTTTAAATAATAATCTATTTAACATACATAACAATTATAGCACGTTATGTAATTTATATTCTTGTGCATTTTTTAACATGTTTATATTTATATACTGATTTTATATCCTTCTATACAAGCATATAATTGCGGACAATAATCCTTGCTCTCTTGACATGTTAAAACTTTTACAAGCAATGCATCTTTAAGAGCACCGATAATTTCCTCCATGAGAAGGGTACATATCTGCAAGAGTACCACCGCGGCAACCTATCTCACGGGTGAAACGTGTAGATCTTTTTTTTTAAGGCAGTTTCAAACGTGGAGGCTTGGAAGCGAGTACCACGAGTTTACAGGTTTGTGTCCTCCCAGGGTGTCTGAGGTCTGGGTCGGCTCCAGTGCACGGGAGCAGTTTGAAGCATCACACAAGCGGAGTGGTAACCCTGACATTATCTTCACACTGTACTGCACCATATGCCTATTTGTGGTCCTTAGAAATTAGCACCACCACTATTTCGTGTAAGAGTTCCACAAAGGGCCTCCTGCAATCTTGCAATATGTCCTTTTTTATCATTACTACTGACTTTTGGAACTCTCACTATTTAGTAATTTTATAAGATTTGCTTTTTTTCCCCGTAATCTTTTTAAGGGGAAGCTCGCCTAAGTGTTGATACTATTTATTTTATATAATTGCTGTTCTGGGAAATGTGGAAGGTTCTATTGTATTTAGCTGCTTTTTATACTGTTTTTAACATTTTATACTGTTTGTGTGCTCTGTCATAGTGTACACTGGTAGGAGTTTTCCTGCCATTTGGTTTAACAATCAAGTGCTAAAGATCAGTATGGGGGCTGCGTGTGGAATTGTGTATGTGGATGATATGTAAAATAGTGTGTTTGGTGTGTATGTGTAGGGCATGTGAGAGTCTGCTTGTGGAGTTGTGTGCGTGTATGTGGATTGTCAGTGGTGTGTCTGTGGGGACTGTGTGTGTATGTGTGGGGTTTGTTGGTATTATTTGTATTAAGGGGAGGCTTATTTTGCAGCTAAGTGCATGTGGGTGCACTTTCTAGGGGTCCAGTTGGGACCGGACTGGCCAGGTACATATCATGGGCAGCTGCTGCAGGCAGCTCCACTCCAGTGTTGTTTCCGGTTAAAAATTGATGGGAGGAAGTGATCTTAGACCATTTCCTCTAAGTGCTGTAATACATAAATTGAGGATTGTCCCTTGTGACGAGACCAATCTCGCCACATTGCATTGGAGAAGCCTGGTTGCTCGCCTGCTGCCTTTGGACTATGGCCCCCTGTTAAAAGACATCTTTTTTACCTGCAGAAAAGCTTAATTCGTGCTTTTCTGCCTGAGGTTCGGTAGATTTGTTTGAATGTGTTATACCCCAGATAGGAATCCCATGGAGCCCATTCGTATGAAACTGACTGTAAAGACTTTGGCTCCATGGCGATTAAACTGTATTCGTGTGGTCTGAGCACCATTCACTTAATAATGTGCGCTCAGACCTGAGCTATCTGGGGATATGTTAAATGTATAGTTTTAGTGTAAGGTGTCTTACCTGATGCATTTTAAAGTGTTTTACTGTCTTTGTGTCCCCATGGGCTCAATGGAGTCTGCCTCTATCCCTGGATAATTGGATTACTTTCCACCATTGTCCAGGATAGAGGGCTTTGTAAAACCTGTTTGAGCCAGATAGCCATGCTGCCAGCCAGGGTACAAAAGATACTTTTTACTAACTTTTGAACCCCTGGTCTGATTCATGCCATTTTTTTATATGTTGTTCCCCTGAATGGATTGATTGTGAATATGTAATTTTATGTGAATGTGATGTATGGTTTTAGAGTTATGAAAGTTGGGTAGAAAGTATGTTTTAACTGTATGTGTAATTGAGTTTCCTCTCAGGATAAGGGGAGGGAATATGTGGGATGTAACTGTGATGTGATTGGTTGTTTTATACCTCCCTGTGGGCGGTCCTGTATTTGCAAGACTGTAATAAAAACCAGGCTGGGTTTGCCAGCACCTCAGACCACTGCTTGACCCTCAACACAGAGCCTTGTCTCATTCTTGGGGGGATTCACTGTATGCTGTTAGAGACTGATTGCCAGGAGTGTAAGCTGATTGTCTGCTTTTCCTGTTCGTCTGCTAGCAGCTATTTGGGAGGTTCCAGTTCGGGAGTTGGAGTGCTATTTTGTATCCAGTTCGGGAGTTTGGTGTTCTGCAGTAGCTGTGCCTGTATCTCTGGAAAGGGGGCCGATTGCCTAAACGGTTTTTATCCTCTTGTGAGAGAAACGGTCCGTTACATCCCTCACCACCTTTTTGCATTAACACATATCTGAAGTTCCATTGGGACTCCTGATAGGCCAGAGCCTATTTAGCTCTAAAAGTCTTGAGTGCTGTGCAAAGGCACCCCGAGTGCCATGCATGGCACACATGCCATAGGTTGCCAACCCCTGCTATAGGTGGAGGTGAGATGGTAGAGGAGACCACAGGCTGCAAATGAGCTGTTCGGGTAAAAAGCGTATTGAAGGCCTGGGCAAATTGATCCATGCGGTGATCATTCTCCTCTAGTTTCCTTTCGTAATCAGCTATGTGCTTACACAATTCTACAGGATCTATGGCCCTGTCATAATGTCAGGATTGCAGTATGATCCAGCACGCAGAATTGTGTAACACAGAGGACTGATAGGTAACATATACCAGACCTTAGAATGGCCGGACTCAGTGGCAAATCCGGGGGGGGGGGCAACGGGGCAATTGCCCCCCCCCCCGAGATTCCCCCCTGCCGGCTAATGAGATCTCCCTCCGCGGTCCGCAGGCACCGTGCTGACAGACGGCAGGTGAGGGAGGGAGGGAGAGGGAGGGAGGGAGAGAGGACCCGGGAGCTCAGCCTGCAGCTCCTCCGGGTCCTCCCCTCGCTAGCATGGAGCGTTACCACGGCAGCACTCCAAATATCGCGAGAGTGAACTCTAGCCCTGGAGCGCGGGACCACCAGGGAATCCCCACCGGACCACCAGGTATCCGGAAATGTCCCCCCTCCTCCCAGTAAAGGTAAGAAGGGAGGGGGGACATCAATATATTTATTTAAATTAAATAAAATTTTAAAAAAGCCTCCCTACCCTCCTTCCCCCCATACAAACACTGCCCCCATACACATACTACACACACTGCCCACAAACACTGCCCCCATACACACACTACACACACTGCCCCACAAACCTTGCCCCATACACACACTACACACTGCCCACAAACACTGCCCCATACACACACTACACACACTGCACCACAAACACTGCCCCCATACACAAACTACACACACTGCACTACAAACACTGCCCCCATGCACACACTACACACACTGCACCACAAACACTGCCCCCATACACACACTACACACACTGCACCACAAACACTGCCCCATACACACACTACACACACTGCACCACAAACACTGCCCCCATACACACACTGCACCACAAAAACTGCCCCCATACACACACTGCACCACAAATACTGCACCCTACACACACTACACACACTGCACCACAAACACTGCCCCCATACACACACTACAAACACTGCACCACAAACACTGTCCCCATACACACACTACACACACTGCCCACAAACACTGTCCCCATACACACACTACACACACTGCCCACAAACACTGCCCCCATACACACACTACACACACTGCCCCACAAACACTGCCCCCATACACACACTGCTCCACAAACACTGCCCCCATACACACACTGCCCCAAACACACACACACTGTCACCCTCACATACACACTGCACCGCTCACACACACACACACTGCAGCTCTCTCACACACACACTGCCCCACACATACACAGCCCCCTAACACACACACTGCAACCCTGACCTACACTGCCACCCTCAGCACTCGCACACACACTTCACCGCTCACACACACACACTGCACCTTTCACACACACTTCACCCCTAACACATACCACTGCTCCTATGCCCTATATCCCAGCAGACCCCAGGTAAGTTGTCAAACTGTTCTTAAACGGTTTGACTACTTACTCTGGGATGGGATCCTGGCACTACTGGCGCCATAACTACTACACTGAGCTGTAGTGGTTATTGTGCCTGGATTATTTCTTTAAATAATCTACAAGTGCCCCTCCCGGGATCAGGCTCTGGATCCGCCACTGGCCGGACTAACGTACCAAAGAATAGTAAGGAATAACCGAGGTCAGGGAACACAGAAAGGAACACAATGATAAAGGAAAGCCAGAGGTCAGGGATGCCAGAAACAGGGAAATCAAAATCAAAGTCAAAATACCAGAATAACTGGAATCAATAACGCACTCTCGGACAACCACAAGGGAAACCACGACAGGGCACTGAGCAAGAGGAGAACTGGGCCTAAATACCCCACCTGTGGATCTGATTGGCTGTAACTGGCCTTTGACCCCAAAGGCAGTTACCAGGTTCCCATTTGCACGATTGCTGCTCAGCACAAACCCTCCTGTGGATTGATTGCTGCTCGTCACAAATTTTCCTGTCAGGACAGTAATGTTGCTCGGCACAACTTTTCCTGTCAGAACAGTAAATGTCATTAATCATATTTTTATGTGCAGATGAATACGTGACAGCTCGGCAGTCACAAGGGACTTTATTCTTGCACACTCACATGTGTTACGATTGCCCCCGGTCTAGCAGGAGGGTTGATCGCTTGGATGTCCTGGTTCCCGCTGCAGAGAGTCGAACGGAGGTCTTTCGGTAATCAGCTGTAAGTGTAGAATATCCCCAAGCACGATCTAAACATCAATATCCCGGATCCCTACAACATGAGTCGAGGCTGCAAGTTGAGGGTCAAAACGAACTGGCTTTACTGGCACATAGCATGGCAATTTATGTGATTCCTCAGGTCCAAGGACAGCCCCCTGTGGACCTGATGGAATACAGGTACAGTACAAACAGGTAACCAATCACAGTATACTGTATCATTTGAAGTAGTACCCGCCCAGCTTGGAGATAATGAGGCCAACGGTTTTACAATCTAATTATCTCCAAGCGCACAAAAGACCACGTTTTATTATGCCCCAGAAAACTACATAAAAATCCATAACTTGTACATTATTACAGGAAAACCATTCATTCCACCATTCATTTTAAGGCTCGCGTTCGTATAGATAAACCAGGCGAATGCCGCTCTAATCCCACGAACAGAATGTACTGTTTCTGCCGTATAAAGTCCGTTCGGCATTATGAGATGGTTAGTCTTTGTTGGCGGCCATGTTTTCTGCTGGTTTAGCGAGCAGCGGGACTTCGTGTCTAACTCGTGGAACTAAACTCGGTATCAGTTCCTGCGAAGTCCCGCTGTCGGCCTGGTAGTGGGCTCGTTCGGTAAGGGAATGAGGACCACCTGGGAGCAGGGTACTTGACCTGTGGTTAACCGCAGAAACCACAGTTAATGAGCGCCACGCGACCCGCTGTAGGGGGTCGTCGTTCGGTGGATCGTTCGGTCTTTTCCCTTCGGTACTTTGGGTGCGAACGTCGATGCCCCCAGGCATAACGATTACATTGTGGTTAACCGCAAACCGCAGCCATCTGGGTGGTTAATGGCTACCACACTCCGCGAGCCGGGGGGGTCGCCCGTTCGGTAGTTTGCGGGGTGACGGGGTTAAGTGGCGGCACACGCCAGTTTCTGGGGGGTCCCCCGTTCGTACCACGAATGGAGCCTCCATAAGGGTTCGTGTAATCCATTCGTGTGGTTTTCTGTTTAACTTATGCAGTGGCAAACAGTATCAATCAGTGAGTAAAAACAGCAACATAGTGATTTCCAGTCTTTTGTAACAACATGGTACAATTCACATGATCTTTGTAAAGAAACATATAAGGCAAGAAATATATGCAGTTCTCTGTCACTATAAGGTTAAATCTAAAGAAATAATAAATATGAAGATTTAACGTTTACAAATAATGAGATGTGACGAGAACGGAGAGAAAATGTCTCATGTTTATAGTACTTTGAAGAATTTAAAATATGATTTGGGTCTATATTCAGTCTTTCGGGAAAATAGTTTATATCCTTTAGAAGAAAGTTGATAACATTTATTCTGTTTCATGTACTTTTAGTACATTAATAACAAGGCAATTAGCACTTATAAAGACGGCGGACTTGCATGAATGTATGATCACACAGCATGAGCCACTAATTGATATTTTCTAAGCAGTGTTTGCTAAGTGGGTTTTTATTTTTATTTCATAGTTTATAATTCAAGAATACATTTAAAAGTCATTTAAATCCGAGCATTGATAAGTGAATTGCAGCATGTTATTCCCCGAAGATTCATTTGAGACATTGGACCACTCCCCTCAATTCCATATGATTTGTAGTGACAAGGAACAATTGGATCTGGATGTTATAAACATCTTGAAAAGCTACTTGTATTTGGCTTCATTAACATAGCATTTGGATTATGCAGATTTATTATCTTATTTTCAAATGGAGTAACAAATTCTATCCCCCATCAATTATAAAATAAAGTTATAAAAGCAGCCCAGTATAAATACAAGAAATATCAATTTGCAGAAACAAGAACAATCAACACAACCAATCCATAACTAACTGTGTTTATAGTTAATTATCTTTAGTACTTTAGTCCATGCAGTTGAAATACATTCATAATCATATCCTCTTTCGGAAGACCATGCTCAGATGTTTAATTATTGCACCCGGTAGTCCTTTTCACAGTCTAAATGGCAGCAGATTCATCTTGTGTTTACATTCAGCAGACTCAGAATTCAAAAAGATGAGTCCAGAGATCAACATTCTATTTTATGTGTTAGCATTCAAGAAAAGTTGCAACATCTGTAAATGTTATTATCAACTGATTAATAATGGTAGCATATATCACACCAGCGTTCAATGGTAATTTATCACTTTAAATAAATTAGGGAAGTTTACAAAAAAGATAGTTATTTGTTTGTAAATTAAGATAAATAGATGTTTTATAATATCAAATAAAGTTTAGGAGTTCAGTAATAGGAAATAGGAAAATGAAAAGTAGGGTGACATTAAAATATATTTAACAGCACAAAAGTCATCAATAATGGTTGGGAAATTATTTGAATGGCTGTTAAGGGATATTATTCAATAATTAATTAAAAACAACACAATCAATAGCGGGAATCAACATGGTTTTAAGAAAGACAGGTCATGCCGAACTAACTTAATTGTGTTCTATGAAGACGTTAGTAGAAATATATCTCTGGGTGTTTCAGCGGATGTGATATACTTAGATTTTATTAAGGTATTCAATACAGTTCCACACAAAAAATTTCCACATGAAAAATGTTATTCTTGTATAGAAAATTGGCTAAAAGATAGAGTGTAGAGAGTAGTTGAAAATGGAAAATTTTCAAATTGTACAAAAGTGGTAAGTGGAGTGCCTCGGGGTTCTGTCCTGGGTCCAATTATCTTTAATCTGTTTAGAAAATGATCATGAAGTAGGCATTTGAAGTAATTGAAGTAATCTTTGCACAAAGCTAGGTAAGATAATACAGTCTGAACATGATAGTATCCTCTTTGGAGGTAATTAAATACATTTAGGGACTGGGCAGGCAAGTGGCAGATGAAATTCAATAGCGATAAATGCAAAGTCATGTATTTTGGAGTAAAGAACCCAAACCCACAAGCTACTTATACATTACATCGGGTTGAGTTAGGAATTATATTAAATGAAAAGGATTTCCCCTAAAAGGGGAATCCCACTAAACCCTTAAGAGACTATACAGAAATAAAAAAATAAAATGATCAGCACCAATAGACAATATATTGTCACAGCAAGGAATGTCTTTGGGTAGGGTAGCTGTCTATTTTCTTGATGATGTATATAGAAAGACAAAAGCAGAAAAGGTGGAAAAAGTGTAGTACGTCAAATCTAGTTATGTAATGAAAAAAATTACAGTATCACACTTACATTTTATAAAGCCTTAGCCAACTCTAGTGTATATGGTGTGCGGTGGTAAAATCCCCATTTATAAGATATATTGGAGGTGTTCATTTGGTTCATGATGACAGGAACCCAGGGAGAAATAGTAAGGCAATCAATAAAACAAGGAGTGTACACAGGACAATATCGGACCTCTGAAAAGAATAAGCATGCATATGGACTCAGTACTTGGTTTGGGCCCCTTTTGCAGCAATTACTGCCTCAATGCGGAGTGGCATGGAAGCTATCAGCCTGTGGCACTGCTGAGGTGTTATGGAAGACCAGGATGCTTCAATAGCGGCCTTCAGCTATTCTGCATTGTTCGGTCTCATGTCTCTGATTTTTCTCTTGGCAATGCCCCATAGATTCTCTTTGGGGTTCAGGTCAGGCGAGTTTGCTGGCCAATCAAGCACAGTAATCCCACGGTCATTGAACCCTGCTTTGGTGCTTTTGGCAGTGTGGGCAGGTGTCAAATCCTGCTGGAAAATTAAGTCAGCATCCCCATAAAGCTCGTCTGTGGACGGCTGCGTTGACCCTGGACTTAATGAAGCACAGTGGACCAACACCAGAAGATGACATGGCTCCCCAAATCAACACAGACTGTGGAACCTTCACACTGGACTTCAAGCATCTTGCAGTGTGTGCATCTCCACTCTTCCTCCAGACTCTGGGTTCTTGGTTTCCAAGTGAGATGCAAAAGTTGCTCTCATCAGAAAATAGGACTTTGGACCACTGAGCAAGGTCTGTTTTTCTTTAGCCCAGGTAAGACGCTTCTGACTTTGTTTGTTCTTCAGGAGAGGCTTGACAAGAGGAATACGACATCTGAAGCCCATGTCCAGGATCTGTCTGTGTGTGGTGGCTCTTGATGCTCTGACTCCAGCCTCAGTCCACTCCTTGTGAAAGTCCCCAACACTTTTGAATGGCCTTTTCCTGACAATCCTCTCCAGGCTGCGGCCATCCCTGCTGCTTGTGCACCTTTTTCTTCCACACTTTTCCCTTCCACTTAACTTTCTATTAATGTGCTTTGATACAGCACTTTGGGAACATCGAACTTCCTTTGCAATTACCTTTTGAGGCTTTCCCTCCTCATGGAGGGTGTCAGTGATGGTTTTCTGCACAACTGTCAGGTCAGCAGTCTTCCCCATGATTGTGATTCCTACTGAACCAGACTGAGAGACCATTTAAAGGCTCAGAAACCCTTTGCAGGTGTTATGGCTTACTTAGCTGATTAGAGTGGGACACTGTGAGCCTAGAATATTGCACCTTTTCACAATATTCTAATTTACTGAGATTGTGGATTTGGAGTTTTCATGAGCTGTAAGCCATAATCATCGCATTTATGACAATTCACGACTTGAACTATCTTGCTTTGCATGTAATGCCTCTATCTCATATATTAGTTTCCCCTTTTACATTGCATTACTGAAATAAATTAACTTTTGCACGATATTCTAATTTTTCAAATATCACCTGTATATGATAAAAATAGTTAAAATGTACTCACAAATACAGAGCAGACTAACTGCTCTATGATGACATCATTGTTAGTTTGATCCCCACCTAGAATTGCTTTAGAGTAGAGATAAAAGATGCCAGGAAGAATGAAAACAGTATTAAAACAAAATTTTAAAAAAAGGTAATTGGCACAGCACACAAGTGTAGTGACCAAAATCCTTTAATAGTTAAAATACAAAGTAGTAACATCCATTAACCCGTTTTCCCCATTATGGCTTTTTCAAATGGAGTAAAAACATACACCTGGCTAGAGAGGGTTTATATAGAAATAAGACCACTTAAAATTGGAGCTAAAAACACAGTGTAACAAGTGGACTAATTAGCTGTTAGCATAGTCTAAACATAGATTAAAACAGACTAAAATACATATGTATGTATTAAGAATAGTGAAAGGCGCCCAAATATAATTTGTTATTAAAAATGAGCATTAAAACAGATAGGAGTTAGCAAACAAACAAAAGCCCAGGAAAAGCCCAGGCGCACAGTCTTATGAGGGCTGTAGTCTTAGAGAATGTGCATCCTTACACTGCAAATATTGAAAAACTGCTAAATGGCCTTCTTAGTGGGGGAAAAAAGGCCAATAGTAGCGGCCATATTGGAGGGGAAGTACATAGAAAAAAAGAATATATTTATATATATACTCACACATGTACAGGGAGTGCAGAATTATTAGGCAAATGAGTATTTTGACCACATCATCCTCTTTATGCATGTTGTCTTACTCCAAGCTGTATAGGCTCGAAAGCCTACTACCAATTAAGCATATTAGGTGATGTGCATCTCTGTAATGAGAAGGGGTGTGGTCTAATGACATCAACACCCTATATCAGGTGTGCATAATTATTAGGCAACTTCCTTTCCTTTGGCAAAATGGGTCAAAAGAAGGACTTGACAGGCTCAGAAAAGTCAAAAATAGTGAGATATCTTGCAGAGGGATGCAGCACTCTTAAAATTGCAAAGCTTCTGAAGCGTGATCATCGAACAATCAAGCGTTTCATTCAAAATAGTCAACAGGGTCGCAAGAAGCGTGTGGAAAAACCAAGGCGCAAAATAACTGCCCATGAACTGAGAAAAGTCAAGCGTGCAGCTGCCACGATGCCACTTGCCACCAGTTTGGCCATATTTCAGAGCTGCAACATCACTGGAGTGCCCAAAAGCACAAGGTGTGCAATACTCAGAGACATGGCCAAGGTAAGAAAGGCTGAAAGACGACCACCACTGAACAAGACACACAAGCTGAAACGTCAAGACTGGGCCAAGAAATATCTCAAGACTGATTTTTCTAAGGTTTTATGGACTGATGAAATGAGAGTGAGTCTTGATGGGCCAGATGGATGGGCCCGTGGCTGGATTGGTAAAGGGCAGAGAGCTCCAGTCCGACTCAGACGCCAGCAAGGTGGAGGTGGAGTACTGGTTTGGGCTGGTATCATCAAAGATGAGCTTGTGGGGCCTTTTCGGGTTGAGGATGGAGTCAAGCTCAACTCCCAGTCCTACTGCCAGTTCCTGGAAGACACCTTCTTCAAGCAGTGGTGATGTAGAATTATTAAAATCTTTATTAGAACCTGTATTGAATTATTGTACTAACTCCATTTTGTTCACCTTACATGACAGAATTTCCTGACAGTATTCAGTATAATGAATAAGAGATTGTATTTTCTCTCTCTAAGGACATAACTAGACCCGGAGTTAGCGGATCTCCGTTGACTTGCAACATAGTATAATCCAAGGCCAGGAGAACAGTGACAAAATGAAATGTTCTATTCATAAAAGAACCTTGGACCAGAGCACGAGACTGACATCACTAACTATGTAAAATGATGCCCAAGCCCCCCCTTTCCACCGAGTAAGCCTCGTGCTAAAGAGCAATGACATCCCATGATGGGAGGGTGCCTCACTAGTCACTCAAATCTCTGAGCCAATTAATAATATTAATGGGTGGACACTGACATAGCCACTTAACATTTAACCCAATTAATAGTGTCTATTTGCTGTTATCTTGAATTCTTCAGTGATGTAATAATGCCTTTAAAAGGGTCTGCGCACCCATTTTCTGCCAGAAGCCATTAAACTTCTCTGAAGTTCTTTCATTACCCTGAACCTTGTGTCTCAGTGTGAATTTACTTCTGCGTGCACGCAACTTTATCATCTTTAATTTGGACAGGAACAGATAGTCATTCAAACTAATTGGTTTGCAGTAAATTATCTACTACAGTGGTACAGGAAGAAGTCTGCATGCTTCAAGAAAAACATGATTTTCATGCAGGACAATGCTCCATCACACGCGTCCAAGTACTCCACAGCGTGGCTGGCAAGAAAGGGTATAAAAGAAGAAAATCTAATGACATGGCCTCCTTGTTCACCTGATCTGAACCCCATTGAGAACCTGTGGTCCATCATCAAATGTGAGATTTACAAGGAGGGAAAACAGTACACCTCTCTGAACAGTGTCTGGGAGGCTGTGGTTGCTGCTGCACGCAATGTTGATGGTGAACAGATCAAAACACTGACAGAATCCATGGATGGCAGGCTTTTGAGTGTCCTTGCAAAGAAAGGTGGCTATATTGGTCACTGATTTGTTTTTGTTTTGTTTTTGAATGTCAGAAATGTATATTTGTGAATGTTGAGATGTTATATTGGTTTCACTGGTAATAATAAATAATTGAAATGGGTATATATTTGTTTTTTGTTAAGTTGCCTAATAATTATGCACAGTAATAGTCACCTGCACACACAGATATCCCCCTAACATAGCTATAACTAAAAACAAACTAAAAACTACTTCCAAAAATATTCAGCTTTGATATTAATGAGTTTTTTGGGTTCATTGAGAACATGGTTGTTGTTCAATAATAAAATTAATCCTCAAAAATACAACTTGCCTAATAATTCTGCACTCCCTGTATATATATATAACGTACTATTTCTACACATAAAAATAGATATATAAAGAAAAACATATATCAAGAAAAGAAATATTAATAGATACACATATATAAATAAGACATATGGATAGGACAAGAAAATGCATAGAAATTAAATAAAAAATAAACTAAACTATACATAATTTTATAACCCATTTTTGCTCTATGCATATATATATATATATATATATATATATATATGCATAGAGCAAAAATGGGTAATAAAATCTAAATATATATATATAAAAGAGATAAACTTGGCACTCACCCTTTGATGCAAATATGTAGAAGAAATATTGCCTGGGTGAAAACCTCAGCGTTGTAAATACAAAATATGGAAATAAGGTGCACTCTCAGGTCTTTAAAAAGTGCCTAATTTATTTCAGTTGCAAATTACATGTGCAAAATAAATCCTCCAGTGATCGACGTTTCGACCCCTATAGGGCCTTTTTCAAGATCAATAATAACATATAACAAGTGAATATATATAGATAAATATTGATAAACACTTACCAAAAAAATGTGTGTAGGAAAATCCATGACCGTCCGAACCCGGAAGTGAGACAGTGTAACCACGTGACCAACGTGATGACGCGTGAAATTATGACGTTGCTAAGCAACGAAAATACACAAATCGTGCATAGGTATTACCCGGGTCTGCCAGAGTATAATGAAGTGACTGAAAAGTGAAATGATCACTAAATATAGTGATCAGGATAATATACAATCTATGGAGGACAAAGTGTAGGTCTCCTAATATTGCACACACATATAATAGAGGACCACAATGTATGGAGATGTGAAACAAACAGTGTAAACTACGTGAAACACTTAAAGTGACCACACATACATGCAAATGTGACCAACATATGTGCTCCTCCTAAAAGTGTGGCAAAAAGATATTTGGTGCAATTAAGTATTAATATTCCTGTGTGTACATGACAAGCTTTGTCAGTCACAGAGAAAAAAAACCAAACAAATATATTGATAGATTATGTAACCATCATGTATCCTAATGAAACAATCTGCAGATAATAACATGCAAAAACAACTACTCAAATAAGGTTATAACTATAAAGATAGGATAAACCACTTATCTATAGTGGGTAAGTAGGGGTTATTCAATAACCCAACTTATAACTAATATACAAGGGAGCTAACTAATAATCAAATAATACATTGCTATATTAAGGACAGAATGTCCTATGTGCATATAACTACCCAGGAATAATATTAAATCCTGTTGACCTAAACTAATATACTTAAAGGCATTCTAGATAATATATACCTTGTATATAAACTATAACTGAGTACAATATTTTGCAGGGCCACATTAAATTTACAATGAAATATATGATAGAATATATTCCATATGCCACAAAAACATCGAGTAGGTATTATATTCATTTAAGCCCTTAGACGTGACTGTATCCAGTTTAAAAATCCAGTATGCTTCCCTTTGAAGTAAAAGTCTAGACCTGTCACCCCCACGAGATAAAGGGGGGACATGGTCTATAGCCATAAATTTAAGCATGGGAAGTCTATGTGAGGCTGCTAAAAAATGTTTAGCAACCAGTTTGTCCGTCTTTTGATCTCTGAAAGCTGTCATAATGCCGGACCTGTGTCCGCGAATGCGATCTCGAAGGGTAAGATCCGTCTTCCCTACATAGGATAATCCACATGGACATGTGATAAGATAGATAACATGGTCCGTTGTACATGTAATATAGTGTGAAATAGTCATTCTTTTTCCACTCTGAGGATGAGCAAAAGAGTTGCCGGAAATCATATGGCTGCAGGTCACACAACCGCTACATTTGTAGCATCCATGCATCTGTGTAGTTGCTGCTGCGGACTGTAAAGCCAGGGTATTGGTTACCTCAAATTCCTGGATGGAATGTCTCACCTTGATCAATTCCTTACCAACTTCTTTTACCACAATCACCATTCAGTCTAGAGAACATTTGTTCGCAATATTCATCCACTTTTTACAAAAATCCGGGTTTTGCCTTCCTATAGTTGGTGCATTTCTTACCCTGAAGCCCCTAGGTATCCTTCTAGCACGATAGTAATCTGAAATAAAAATGCTGTGCAAATCCAAATCCACCTCGCATCTTCTGAGTTTCATGAGGTCATTATATAGATCTTTAGCAGTGTTCGTATGGGTTAATTCATTTGCTGTACGTGGCCACAATACTGCTTGTGCTTGTACATCAGTTATAGTTAATGTTTCTGCAATATCTGCCAGAGCACCTGCTCTGGAAAAAAAGTCCTCCATGGAAAAAGTCTTGAAATTTACTCACTAAACACACCGTTTAGTAGATGTTCCAAAAATAATTATTATTAACAGCAGGGGGTGCTCAAGATGGTATAACGCAATACCATATTTTAATAAAAGAGATAAACTTGGCACTCACCCTTTGATGCAAATATGTAGAAGAAATATTGCCTGGTTGCAAACCTCAGCGTTGTAAATACAAAATATGGAAATAAGGTGCACTCTCAGGTCTTAAAAAAGTGCTTAATTTATTTCAGTTGCAAATTACATTTGCAACTGTGTATTTACAACGCTGAGGTTTGCACCCAGGAAATATTTCTTCTACATATTTGCACAGGAGATGAATGGTACACCAGCAGAACCAAAAGTGGACACCCCGAAGATATACTTACCACTCACATTCCATACAGGCTCCACACAAATTCGTAAATTCATTGATAGACACTGGGACATGCTGGGCGCTGACAAACAGTTATCTTCTTTATTTTGTGGGAAACCAATCATCAGTTACAAAAGAAATAGAAATTTAAGGGATATTCTAATTCGGAGTGACCCTATACAGAATTCTAAGAAAAATACAATACAGAAGAAACATGGATGCTACAAATGTAGCGGTTGTGTTACCTGCAGCCATATGATTTCCGGCAACTCTTTTGCTCATCCTCAGAGTGGAAAAAGAATGACTATTTCACACTATATTACATGTACAACGGACCATGTTATCTATCTTATCACATGTCCATGTGGATTATCCTATGTAGGGAAGACGGATCTTACCCTTCGAGATCGCATTCGCGGACACAGGTCCGGCATTATGACAGCTTTCAGGGATCAAAAGACGGACAAACCGGTTGCTAAACATTTTTTAGCAGCCTCACATAGACTTCCCACGCTTAAATTTATGGCTATAGACCATGTCCCCCCTTTATCTCGTGGGGGTGACAGGTCTAGACTTTTACTTCAAAGGGAAGCATACTTGATTTTTAAACTGTATACAGTCACGTCTAAGGGCTTAAATGAATATAATACCTACTCGATGTTTTTGTGGCATATGGAATATATTCTATCATATATTTCATTGTAAATTTAATGTGGCCCTGCAAAATATTGTGCTCAGTTATAGTTTATATACAAGGTATATATTATCTAGAATGCCTTTAAGTATATTAGTTTAGGTCAACAGGATTTAATATTATTCCTGGGTAGTTATATGCACATAGGACATTCTGTCCTTAATATAGCAATGTATTATTTGATTATTAGTTAGCTCCCTTGTATATTAGTTATAAGTTGGGTTATTGAATAACCCCTACTTACCCACTATAGATAAGTGGTTTATCCTATCTTTATAGTTATAACCTTATTTGAGTAGTTGTTTTTGCATGTTATTATCTGCAGATTGTTTCATTAGGATACATGATGGTTACATAATCTATCAATATATTTGTTTTTTTTTTTTTCTCTGTGACTGACAAAGCTTGTCATGTACACACAGGAATATTAATACTTAATTGCACCAAATATCTTTTTGCCACACTTTTAGGAGGAGCACATATGTTGGTCACATTTGCATGTATGTGTGGTCACTTTAAGTGTTTCACGTAGTTTACACTGTTTGTTTCACATCTCCATACATTGTGGTCCTCTATTATATGTGTGTGCAATATTAGGAGACCTACACTTTGTCCTCCATAGATTGTATATTATCCTGATCACTATATTTAGTGATCATTTCACTTTTCAGTCACTTCATTATCCTCTGGCAGACCCTGGTAATACCTATGCACGATTTGTGTATTTTCGTTGCTTAGCAAGTCGTAATTTCACGCATCATCACGTTGGTTACGTGGTTACACTGTCTCACTTTCAGGTTCGGACGGTCATGGATTTTCCTACACACATTTTTTTGGTAAGTGTTTATCAATATTTATCTATATATATATTCACTTGTTATATGTTATTATTGATCTTGAAAAAGGCCCTATAGGGGTCGAAACGTCGATCACTGGAGGATTTATTTTGCACATGTAATTTGCAACTGAAATAAATTAAGCACTTTTTTAAGACCTGAGAGTGCCCCTTATTTCCATATTTTATATATATATATATATATATATATATATATATATATATATATATATATATATATATACACAATTTATAGATACCAAACTAGAGAAAAGTGTGAAATGCGTTTGGTTCAAAAGCTCATAACATGCTTTAGTGTACAAAAAGAGGTATTGATACACATGATCAAAATAAAAATTTTCCTCTTTAAAAATCAATAGTAAGACCCCCACCTTGAATATGTGGTGCAATTTTGGACAACACTTTTGAAGAAACATATTGCAGAACTAGAAAAAGTGCAGAAGCAAGCAACAAAATCAATAAGGGAAATGGTAAACATTAATTTTGATGAAAGGCTTGAAATATTTTTTTTCCCTATAAAAAAGGTGCCTCAGGATATATGATAGGTCTACACAAATATATAGAGGGTCAGTATTGCTATGTGCTAACTTTATCATTTGTAGGAATATACAACAGACAAGAGGTCACCCATTGAGCCTGTTAGAAAGATGTTTTCGCAATAAGAACATTAAAGGCATTTTATGGAATTTGTATTTGCATTCTTTAATATCAACAGCAGGATGTGTTTTAAGGTTGAACCGGTGGTCTTTTTCAATCTAGATTACTAAGTAACTATGTTTTTAACTATTAAAACATATTTGACCGCATAGCTATTCTATATCTATGATTATGATATTAGAAGTTAGGGCTGGTTCAACCATAAGGTGGCACAGCTGGCTGCATTAGGGTGCACTAGCCTGTGGAGCACAATGTCTGGGTGACCTGCAGGAGGAAAACACAGAGCACAGCGCTCCCTCTCCTGACAGTCACAATATGTAGAGTGTCTGCACAGACTGTTGTAAAGTATCTTCTGTATCATCTACCAGGCCTGACAGGACGTGCTCATTGGGAGCAACTACCAGCTTCCTATCAGACCAGGTAGAGCTTACAGAAAAACAGAAAATCCAAAACAACAGTGAAGTAAGTAGAGGAGGAGAGAAAGAGACATAGGGGTGGGGAGTGGTAATCAACATACATCAGGGCTGGGGGAAAGACACACAGAGGGAATGAAGGGGAGAAAGAGACACACACAAAGGAACTGGAAGGAGTACAAGACAAACAAATTGTCTGGGGTGGAGTAAGAGACACACAACAGAGGGGGTTAGAGACACTCAAGGGGCTTGTAGACACACAAAGGGGAAAATGGGGATAAGATACACTAAGGTGTGGTGAAGGGGATAAGATACATAAAACAGAGTAAGACATCAAAGATATCAAAAGAGCGTATAAAAAAAACCAAAATGGGGTAAAAAGAATTCAAATAGAGAAATGAGAGACACACAGTTGAAGATGCATTTTTGGGGAGTAAGGGAGTCGGCAAAATGAATTTTTGCCTGTGTAGCTGAATCACCTTCCAGCAGCCCTATTAGAAATTAATAGAAATAATTAAGTTTCATGCGAGAGGGACTTGATACAAGCTTGTAGTAATTGCTTTGTTAAATTTAAATTGTTAGAGGATGTTATAAAAATGCAAGCAATTTACAAAAACAAGGGTGTAGCTTTAAAGACAATCACTATTTCATACTTGACTTGTATACAATAAATTATATATTAGATATATCTGAAATCAAGGTTTAAATGCTTACATATCTTAAACTGCAAATTCTTGTACTATAAGGTTATTTTTTTATTTATTCTTTAATAAAATATTTATACTAATGGTATTTTATCTCTGAG
Source organism: Pelobates cultripes (assembly GCA_933207985.1). Taxonomy (NCBI): domain Eukaryota; kingdom Metazoa; phylum Chordata; class Amphibia; order Anura; family Pelobatidae; genus Pelobates; species Pelobates cultripes. The sequence continues at coordinate 318,350,689 of OW240915.1, forward strand.
AAATAATAAAAAAATTATATCTGACAGTTATTTCATCACAGTCCAGAAGATAAGGTTTATTTGAGAGAAAGGAAATCTCAGGCGCAATCTTAGAGAAACACGAATATAATTCTGAAAATATCAGTATTCAGTCATCTCATTATTAATATATAATACAGAAACATTACCCTCCAACATTTTTCACATTTCCCTTGCTTTCAATGTAGATTTTAAATAATGCATGTACATAAAGAGATAAAAGGATCAGTATCCCTCATATATGCTATCCCAAATGCGACTAAATCCATCTTCTGTTCTTTCATCATCAGCTAAATATATCCTTAACCTTTTTTTGTAGTTTGATGTAGGGCAGTGGAGACATTAACACAATAATCCCTTTCCAGCTGTTTTTTGTGGAATATAAGAAAATTATTTTTGAGAAAATACAGTGCTGTAGAAAAGTAGTCAAGAGACCTACCAGTTCTTTCATGTCAAAGAAATGACACATTGAAATTTCTTCTTGTAAATCTTATTTTAACATACTGAAGTTCAACATATATTATTTGGAGGAAATATTGATTTTTATGCTGAATTTTTTTTTAATTAAAAAGAAAAATCTGAAACATGGTTTAGCATAAGAATTCAGCTTCTACACTCTGGAAGGTTCCCGGTTTGCAGACATGAAAGAAGAAACTCCAACAATAAGGACATCATTTCCTTACTACTGCTCTCCAGCTGTGAACAATTAGATTGTTTCCATATGTTATGGGATAAAACCCAACTGCCGAAGGATCATTGATTAGGTTGTAGAGTAAGAGAAGAAAGTTTTGCATTAGGTTGACAACTTTTGAATTATTTCACATTTTTCAAAACACAGTACATATACTCATAAATGTGTGATATAGGAACCCAACAGGACAGTTTCAGAGATGCACTTCAGGAGAAAATGACAGATGAGTGTGATGATTACACTAATTGTACTTTGATAAGGAACATTGCAGCCAATTCAGTCATTCTGTTTAGGGTCGGTAGAAAGATTTTTATCAACCACTTGGTGTTAGGTTTGTCAGCTCAGTGATTCACTACCAGGCAACATTTAATTCCTACATAGTTACATAGTAGTCTTGAGTGAAAAAAGACTAAAGTCCATCAATTCAAACTCAACATTGATGTGGCACATTAGAATTGTAGCACTGTATTTAACAGTAATATGATTCCAGAGGGCAAGAAATGAATCAACTACTGACGAAAATGTAGAGCACAAGTAGTTTCCCTCTAGCAGAACATAAATGCTACATTCAGCTAGTTGCCACATTTCACGTGCCGTTGGAAAGCATTAAATGTATGTGTGTCTGTTTAAAAAATAAAAAAAATAACTCTTAATCTGCTTCTCATTTATTGACATTCACCTATCACTGTCTTCTGAGTTTCTCCACTCTCTTCCACTCTACCAATTCTCCAGTTTTTCCCCTCTGCAATGCCATATCACCATATGGTACATGTTCAGCTAGTGGCATCTAAACTGCAATAACATTTGCGCCACTATTTCAAGCAATAACATTCTCCTAACTAGCAGGTTGAAACTAATTTTCTATTCAATTGAATTTTTCTATCAAGCAGGGATGGAGAAAGACACATAGGAAATACTCTAACATTATCTGAGCATGTGGATAAATACTACACTATGACATATTCAGTACACGTGTATTCACTCTACTCTGACATACTGTTAGATGCTCCACACTGACAGTCTCAATGCACACAGATTGTCTCTACACTCTCTCATTCTCTGTGTATATCAATACTTATATACTTATATTATAGACATTGCATCACATGCAAAAAAAAAAGAATTACACATGTAATAGTTGATTTTGTTTTTTAATGTAATGAAATAATTTCAATAAAAGTCATAGTTCCTTCAGAATGACTTTATTTGAGTTTCAAAGTGTTCAAAGAAATGACTTCAAATTCTATCATGTGTACATGATGTTCAGGAGATTGGTTGCATTTTCAAGGCACTCTTTCTACTTACCAAGCACATTTTAGACCTTTTATGCATGTAAAATAGAAAGAGGTAAGCATAGTATAGAGATTCTATTCTATATAATTGTCTATTAAGAGCCACTTTTTGATCACATTAACTCATTTCATCTCAAGGTTTAAAACTGCTTTGAACATATCATAGTGAGTGCCTGAGACTTGTTTCACTTATATATAGATAATATGGGGTATGCTAACCCATGCTCAGTTTAGCACCCTGTGTATATTTATGTGATTGAGTGCAACCCTCTTCTTAATTTTTGATAACATGTATTTATGTCCAGTATTTTGTGATAGAAATTAGTTGGGACGGTAAGCAGATGTTATATTTTAAACCACTTTGCGCCACTTCTTGGACAGCTTTAGATTGTCAAATTAAATTCTCATTAATTATGACCACAATATGCATGCAGGTTGAAAGTCTAACTAGGATACACCATTCATATGTAAATTAGTTTTTTGATTAACTCCATACTGCATTAGGAAGCAAGGATGCTGGAAGTTATTAAAAGGGACATATGGACATTCATGCAGTCCTTTCATCTACAAGACTGGAGAGAATATACCAAGGTTTCCATATTATTTGCATATTTTCAAACTCATCTTAGAATCTGTTACCATAGGCAAGCTTATACAGTATAAAAATGGAACCTTAATCACCCCACCAGGGACATTTAAATGATTTTAGTCTAGCCTCACACACCATTAATCATTATATGCATTTGCTCAATAATCCTCATTGTGGTCCAGACAACCTGTGTGAAGGAGTTACTTGTTAGATACTTATGTCATGATATGTTGGGGACATTTGTTTTATTTTAAACTTTGTTTACATTGACTTTAGTACATGTTGAAAGATTTATTTTCCAATAAAAGAGATAGCATCTATGCTTCTATACTTAACTAAACAAATGAATATTGACATTGTTGCATTCTTTGAAATCCATTGAAGTTTGAATATAATTGCAATATTTCCTGGAAAATCAACCATGTACTAGTTTCCCCAGGAAAATTGTTCAGTTTGTTTTTTGAGGACATGCATACAATTCTACAGTTCTTCTGGTAGTGTGGAACACTCCATGTGAACATACAGATGGTGTACACATGCTTTTTGAGGGTGTGAAACAATGTTTTTTTTTATTTATATATCCTAGTATAAACCATCTCTAGCTTAGACATATTACAAATCTGGGAAATGAGGACTAGACCATCATGTTGGCAGCTTTGGCACATCATCAGTGCTCAATGGACAATTATTGACCCCGTTGATTATTAAAATATGCAGCAGGTTGATGAGAGTCTGTATCTACTGCACTTCTAAATCCTCCCCCTCCATAGTGGGTGTATCTGTGAGTATATGAGTGTGTACATATGTAATAGTTTTTTATCTGTGAGTATATGCAACAGTTTGTGTGTATCTGTGAGTACATGAGTGTGTACATGTGTAATATTGTGTGTATATGTGTATAAGTGTGTGTATTTGTGAGTGTATGAGTGTGTACATGTGTATATCTGTATTTAAAAGTGTGTGTATGCGAGTTTGCATATGCTTTTTTGTGTGTCCGTGTGAAAGTGTTTGTGGATCTGTAAGTTTTTGTAACAGTTTGTGTTTATCTGCCTGTATGTGTGTGCTAATGTGTAACTGCATGTACTTATGAGTGTGACATTTTATATATGTGTATATGTTGAATTGCCATTGTCTGGGACTTGGTATTCATGTAGTACTGTCCATAGGGTCTTTGAAGGAGCCCACATCATCACCAGGTAAAGTGGTATGTTTAGCCAATCTAACCACGGCCGCATCGACCTTGGGAGCGGAATCCCACGTTTCAGCGTCTGCGTTCTCAAAAGGATAGAGTCGGGAAAATTTTCCTTTTGCAGAGGATTTTTTTTGTCCGATCTGGACAACTCCTCCTTAATGAGGTCTTTTATAGTCTCATGGACTGGAAAAGTCACCCTCTTTCTCCTGAGGTCAGTGAAGTGGCAAATGGAGGTGGAAGGTTACTCCTTAGAAGATTCCTTTAAACTGAGGTTCTTGCAGACAGGAAATCCGGAGCTGAGAGCACATCAGCCTCTGAAGAAGAACCCAGGTCTCTCAGGGTCTCCATCTCCATACACTCTACATCAGAGACATCTGGAGAAAACTCCAAAGGTTCAGAACACCGTGGTCACTTCCTGGGCATCCCAGCTTCTTTAATACCCAGATCGACTGCTTGTGAAATATATTGCATTATGTCAGGTGCAGGTTGGATGGAGGACTGCCTTTGAGATGGGCCCGCAGCCACAGACGGCAATAAAAACAGAGACGTTTCCACTCCAGGGCTCTGTTATCACAGGATTCACATTGTGTCCTTTTGGGCGACTTCTCTTTGGACGACACTGAAGTTCTAGTACCCCTAGAACTATACAAAACAGAAACGGAACAGTGTATCAGTGAACCACACTCTTTTAAATACCAGCACCTAAACAAACCAGAAAAAACATGACTTACCTATAAGTCTTAGTATGTGACCTTTTGTGTGGCGAGGAAGAATCAGAATTAGAGGAATTTGAAACTTCCATATCCATCTGCAGAACCAAAAGTCAAGAAACAATCTCAAATTGAAATTCAGAACAAAGTGAGGGATAAAACTTTAAGAAATAAAAAGTCATTTACCTGATTGAAATGCAGATGAAACGAGAAACAAGTAGGAGAAAGGAGGAAAGTAATGCAGCATTCGCCACAAACGATTCCCACTAGTGTGTGAACCAGGGGGCTTTAAATAAGCGTCTGACGTTCTACACAAAAGCACCTGTGTGAACAGACGAACAAGCATGTGCGCTAACGCACACAACCATTCGTGGGAAGAAACCGAACGTTCATACAGTATATACGAACGACCCAAGAGCACGAACGAGCACAAAACCAAGCGGCAACTCGTGAATACATACGAACGCATGCGTGTTCGAAAAACAAACGCCAGGTGCTTTTGTGTAGAACATCAGATGCTTATTTAAAGCCCCCTGGTTCACACACTAGTGGGAATCGTTTGTGGCGAATGCTGCATTACTTTCCTCCTTTCTCCTACTTGTTTCTCGTTTCATCTGCATTTCAATCAGGTAAATTACTTTTTATTTCTTAAAGTTTTATCCCTCACTTTGTTCTGAATTTCAATTTGAGATTGTTTCTTGACTTTTGGTTCTGCATTTGATATGAAAGAAAAAGCAGGGACTTACCGTCCAGAAGGACGGCAGAAATGGCAGAGGGAAGATGGTAACAGGAGAGTTCCAAGCCAGCAAGGTACACATGTCCAGGTCCATATTCATGTGCCCACTGCTACCCCACTTCTACCCCTAGGGTCACTGCAGCATGAGAGAACCAGGCATAACAACTTGCTACCCCTCAGGTTTCAGCAAGTACCAGATCCCCGTTTTTTTCCAGGCGGTCACCTTTGTACAGGGCCATGTATTGAACTCCCAAGGCTGAACTCCCAAGGGCCCAGGGGGGCCATAAAAGAAAAATAATAGTTCCAAGGAAAAAGGAAAAACACATGCCCTATAGGGATAGGACAGGAACAAAAAGACTGAGAGAGGAGGGGATAGAAGGTGGTACTTATACATTTATTTTAATTAGTTCCTGTCTAATTAGGGATAGGGAGAAGCTACCCATTGTTGTACTGCCATGGATATGGCCAGGAAAAATAAATAAATGCATTTTATTTAGACTCCAGTTCTGCAGCTAATAAAAGAAGTATTTTAGAGCTTAAAAAACTATTTGTGGAAATTTCAGGACATGCATTTTGTTTTGCTCCTGCCTAAAATGTTGCAATATAATGGATGCGAGATAACTTACAAAACATTTTATTTGTGAAGGTGTTAATCTATTTTTAACCAAGTGTTTCTTTTGGAAAGTATATTCAGTTGCATTACAATTACAAAAATATTTTCTATTACAAATTGCTTTAACAACATTCCATCATGGTAAGGGGTGATAAATAAAACATGCAAAATAAATACATAAATAATGCTCACAGGTTTTTTTTTTTTTTATTAATTGCTATAAACAAAATGAAATATTGAAAAAAGGACTATTGCAAATATTGCATTAAATTAATATGAATGTGGTTCATTTAAACTTTTCATTTTTATTTAATTGTCCAAAAAAGCTAACATAAGGTACAAAAGGAAGGATCGGTTCTTCTTTGAATTCTGAGCATGGTTCTTTGCAAAGACAGTAATCACATATGGTTGAGATTCAGACTGAAAGCAAAGTGTTCTGCTTACAGATTAAATATATGGTCACACAAAGGTTGTAACACTCCATATGGTATTGTATTATCAGAAGATAAAATTTTTTCTAAAACTTGGAAATAGAAACTTAAAATTAACTTTATTTATACTCTAGCAGAATACAACAGCTGCTTGAAGATAGCAATCAAACTATAGTATAGATACAATGTATTAAGCTTGCATAGATGTTGTGACGAAACCAATCTCGCCACATTGCATTGGAGGAGCCTGGTTGCCCGCCTGCTGCCTTTGGATTATGGACCGGCAGCTAAAGGGTTAATTTTACTGTGCAGAAGGATTTATTTCTCCCTTTCTGCACAGCCGTTCGGTAGATTCCATCTACCAAACAAACAGTCTCTTTTCAGCCTCCCCAGAGCCGTGGGAAGCCGGCCGGCGACCTTAATTGGCCACCCAGAAGCTGGAGTGCGCCCTCCATTTACCTCCCTGAAGCCGCGGTTAACCGCGGCTTAACGAGCGTGTGCCGGCAATTGACCACCCAGTAGCTGCGGTTAACCGCAGCTTAATTGATTGTTACTGGGTGGTCGCGGTTACACTTAGCCGCCACACGATGGCGGTGTTCTGGAGCTCCCCGGGCAGCCAGCGCTTTTCTGCCCGGCTTTCATGCACCAAACCCGGACACTTTTACGTGCAGGCACCGCTGAACCTCCAACCCCTGGTTCTAATTCGCACGGATTGAACGAATGCATGTAAATTCGGTATTTTATGTTGGAGGAATGTTTTAACCCAGATAGCTATGCCATGGAGCCTATTCGTGGAATTAAAGACTTTGGCTCCATGGCAATTAAAACTGTATTCGTGTGGTCTGAGTGCCATTCACCTAATAATGTGCACTCAGACCTGAGCTATCTGGGGATATGTTACATGTCTGTGTTTTATGTAGTAAATGTTACTTTGTGCATTTTAAAGTATAATGCTGGTTTTGTGTTCCCACGTGTGTAATGGAGTTTTGCCTTTGACTTGGGAGATAATTGAGTTACTTCCCAATTATCTCCCAGGGCAGAGGGGAGGAAGCCAGGATGCATTGTGGGAATATACTGTGACTGTGTGTCCTTTTTGTATACTTGTCTGTCCCTTGTCACAGTCTCCCATTTGGTCCCCTAGGGGAGTGTCCACCAGGTGGGAGACCTGCATAAAAGCTGGGCAGGTAGCCCTCATTAAACAGACCACTGCTTGACCCTCAACACGGAGCTCTGTCTCGTCTTTGGGGGGATTTACTGTATGCTGCTAAGGACTGATTGCCAGGAGTGTAAGCCGCTTGGGAGCTTTTCCTGTTCGTCTGGTAGCAGCAATTCGTATGGTTCCTGTTCGTGTATTTGGAGTGCTACCTTATTCCCTTGTATGCCGTTCGGGAGTTTGGAGCATTCACTTGTATGCAGTTCGAGTGTTTGGACCATTCCCTTGTATGCAGTTCGAGTGTTTGGACCATTCCCTTGTATGCAGTTCGAGTGTTTGGAGCATTCCCTTGTATGCCGTTCGGGAGTTTGGAGCATTCACTTGTATTCAGTTCGTGAGTTTTGGTGATTCTACAGTAGCTGTGCCTGTCTCTGAAAGGGGATTATCGTCTAAGCGTTTTTTTCCCCTTTTGTGCAAAACGGTCCGTTACAATTGGTGGCAGCGGTGGGATCGTTCCCACGGACTACAGGACAGCTACAGGAGACACCATTCCTTGGATTTACAATTTGAGGGCAACGCATGTCTGAGTACAGCGACCCTGACAGCAACAGCATGGAACCAGCAGTGTCATACGAGGAGGAGGACCTGGATGGCCGGGATGCATTAAGGAAAGGCATCTGGTACCAGGCCCTGGATAATGTACAATACCAGCGGGGTGAGAGTCTCCCCAGTGAAGAGCAGCGGTTGCAGAAGCAAGTGGCCCTGCGGATGCCCTTCCTGGGAGAGCAGCCCCTAGATGAATGGGTGAAGGAATTGGAGCACCGGGTATGGCAGGAGATTTGGCTGGAAGATGCCTACCAGGCGCTCTGGTGGTATGGGGCACAGTACCTGCCCTGGACAGCCGAGCATGACAAGCCAGAGGGAGAGGAGTTTGATGGTCCTGGCTTGTTATGGGAGGCTTTTTCAGAGCCTGAATTTGGGAGCCCTACACAAGCCCGGTTCAGTGATCTCTTGGAGTGGAGGGAGAGCAGGTATGACTGGGACGACACTCACGACATTGAGCAAGACCTGGCTCACCTAGCAACCCTGGAGTGGGAACTGGAGCAGGACTACCGAGATCTCTTCCACTCCATTGAGAAGATTCAGCAGGACAGCAAGGTGACAGAGCCAGAACCAGAGCCATTCAGCTGGGAAGACATTGTGGATATTTTCTGGGAAGAACCCCAGGTGGCCGGTAGAGATGGGACCGAGGTCTCTCCACCGGTCCTGCAGGGAATTGGGAGCCCAGTCTCCATTCCCCAGCGGCCGTGTGATTTATTGGGAATTGGGAGCCCAGTCTCCATTCCCCAGCGGCAGTATAAAGTGCAGGGAGAGGAGAGCAGCGTCCTCCCTCCCCAGCGGCAGGCTGAGTTACAGGGGGCAGAGGTAGTTGTTCCTGCCCCCCAGCAGCAGAGTGATATGCCGGGAAGGCAGTGTAAAGTGCAGGGAGAGGAGAACAGCGTCCTCCCTCCCCAGCGGCAGGCTGAGATACAGGGGGCAGAGGTAGTTGTTCCTGCCCCCCAGCAGCCAAGTGATATGCCGGGAAGGCAGTGGGAAGTCCAGGGAGAGGAGAGCAGTGTCCTCCCTCCCCAGCGGCAGCGTGATTTTTTGGGAATTGGGAGCCCAGTCTCCATTCCCCAGCGGCAGAATGATGCTTTGGGAATTGGGAGCCCAGTCTCCATTCCCCAGCGGCAGTATGATGCTTTGGGAATTGGGAGCCCAGTCTCCATTCCCCAGCGGCAGCACAGATCATTGGGAATTGGGAGCCCCGTCTCCATTCCCCAGCGGCAGAGTGTCCTACCGGGAATAGAGAGCCCAGTCTCCTTTCCCCAGCAGCAGGACTCTGTATTGGGAGCAGAGACAGTCGGTCTCCCTCCCCCACAGCTGGAAGTATGTATGGGAGAGGAGCTTGTTACCCCCTCTCCCCAGCGGCAGCTTAATGTACAAAGGGGAGACAGTAAGCCCCACAACCGTGCAGATGGGACCGTAGTCTCTACACTGCCAGCACAGGGGGTAGGGACGGTCGGTCCTGCCCCCCAGCGACAGGGCTGTTTAGCCAAAGGGGAGACAATCGGTCTCCCCCTCCAGCAGCAGAGATGGGTAACCAAAGGGGAGACGGTCGGTCTCCAGCAGCAGGACTGTGCAGCTAAAGGGGAGACGGTCGGTCTCCAGCAGCAGGACTGTGCATCTAAAGGGGAGACAGTCAGTCTCCAGCAGCAGCAGCAGAGCGGTGTATTTAAAGGGGAGACAGTCGGTCTCCCCCTCCAACAACCAGGCTTCCACCAGGCTACCCTCCCAGTAGCGTTGGCAACAGGGCAGAGTGCCGCTGGTCTCTGCCCACGCAGCAACCCACCAAGTCAGCGTACCCGTACCCAGCACAGCCGTGGTGAGGCACCTGGACATGGACAAGCTTCTTCTCTACCCAGGTGTAGTAACCATTTATTGTGGGTGGGCTGTGCTGTTGATTATGTTTTGTGGGTGGGCTGCTGGACTAACAAGGGCACTGACCGGCAGGAGGTCAGATACCCTGTTAGTCTGTTTGGAAAAGGGGAGAGATGTGACGAAACCAATCTCGCCACATTGCATTGGAGGAGCCTGGTTGCCCGCCTGCTGCCTTTGGATTATGGACCGACAGCTAAAGGGTTAATTTTACTGTGCAGAAGGATTTATTTCTCCCTTTCTGCACAGCCGTTCGGTAGATTCCATCTACCAAACAAACAGTCTCTTTTCAGCCTCCCCAGAGCCGTGGGAAGCCGGCCGGCGACCTTAATTGGCCACCCAGAAGCTGGAGTGCGCCCTCCATTTACCTCCCTGAAGCCGCGGTTAACCGCGGCTTAACGAGCGTGTGCCGGCAATTGACCACCCAGTAGCTGCGGTTAACCGCAGCTTAATTGATTGTTACTGGGTGGTCGCGGTTACACTTAGCCGCCACACGATGGCGGTGTTCTGGAGCTCCCCGGGCAGCCAGCGCTTTTCTGCCCGGCTTTCATGCACCAAACCCGGACACTTTTACGTGCAGGCACCGCTGAACCTCCAACCCCTGGTTCTAATTCGCACGGATTGAACGAATGCATGTAAATTCGGTATTTTATGTTGGAGGAATGTTTTAACCCAGATAGCTATGCCATGGAGCCTATTCGTGGAATTAAAGACTTTGGCTCCATGGCAATTAAAACTGTATTCGTGTGGTCTGAGTGCCATTCACCTAATAATGTGCACTCAGACCTGAGCTATCTGGGGATATGTTACATGTCTGTGTTTTATGTAGTAAATGTTACTTTGTGCATTTTAAAGTATAATGCTGGTTTTGTGTCCCCACGTGTGTAATGGAGTTTTGCCTTTGTCTTGGGAGATAATTGAGTTACTTCCCAATTATCTCCCAGGGCAGAGGGGAGGAAGCCAGGATGCATTGTGGGAATATACTGTGACTGTGTGTCCTTTTTGTATACTTGTCTGTCCCTTGTCACAGTCTCCCATTTGGTCCCCTAGGGGAGTGTCCACCAGGTGGGAGACCTGCATAAAAGCCGGGCAGGTAGCCCTCATTAAACAGACCACTGCTTGACCCTCAACACGGAGCCTTGTCTCGTCTTTGGGGGGATTTACTGTATGCTGCTAAGGACTGATTGCCAGGAGTGTAAGCCGCTTGGGAGCTTTTCCTGTTCGTCTGGTAGCAGCAATTCGTATGGTTCCTGTTCGTGTATTTGGAGTGCTACCTTATTCCCTTGTATGCCGTTCGGGAGTTTGGAGCATTCACTTGTATGCAGTTCGAGTGTTTTGTATGCAGTTCGAGTGTTTGGACCATTCCCTTGTATGCAGTTCGAGTGTTTGGAGCATTCCCTTGTATGCCGTTCGGGAGTTTGGAGCATTCACTTGTATTCAATTCGTGAGTTTTGGTGATTCTACAGTAGCTGTGCCTGTCTCTGAAAGGGGATTATCGTCTAAGCGGTTTTTTCCCCTTTTGTGCAAAACGGTCCGTTACAGATGTAACCAACAATTAATCAAAAAGATACAGAAAATATTAACAGTCTGTGATATAGGATCAAAAAAACGAGTATAGGGCTGGCTACCCAAACCCCTCTGTTGTCTTCCAGGAGATACAAAAATTGTATAAATCCACGTGTACTAATATATGTAAGATAGTGAAAATTTACGTATTCTAAATAGCCAAATAAATCCCAGAATATATGAGGTGACCCAATCCCATTACACTTATGGATGTTGCGCTGTGCGTCCAGTGATATTAATATACATTTTGCCAATGACTGTATAATTGTATACTAGTAAGTGGAGTCGCTTCCTCTTAATAATCCATTCTCTGTTCTTAATGCAAGCAATAGCCACAGCTCCCACAGAAACAACAGCGTTCCACTCATGAAGAAAAGTGCCTTCAGCGTACTTTCAAATGTCTACTCGTTTTGTCCAACTTGGACTTTTTCAAGACTGTTGTGCAGAAAATCATAGTAGATACTCCAATTTAAAGGCACAAATCAGGTGCTTTGGTTGCATGATCAAAGGCAAGTGATTAGACTAAGGCAATGTATCACTAAAAAATAATTACCCAATGAATTTTGAAAACAAACATATCTAATTATTACTTTGGAAATAAATACAAATCAAGTACAAACATACAAAATTATAATATCAATGACAAGACAATGGTTCAGTGTTTTAATTAGTTAAGCCTCTCTGCTGCCTTTGACACAGTTGATCATGCTCTCCTTCTTCAAACTCTTCAATCACTTGGTCTCTGTGACTCTGTCCTCTCGTGGTTTTCCTCTTATCTCTCCCAATACTCATTCAGTGTCTCCTTTTCTAATGATACCTCCTCCCCTCATCCTGTCTCGGTTGGAGTCCCCAAGGCTTTGTCCTTGGTCCCCTTCTATTTTCCTCTTTATACAGCCTCTATTGGCAAACTTATTACCTCTTTTGGATTCCACTACCACCTGTACGCTGATTACAACCAGTTATATCTCTCCTCCCCGGACTTCTCCCCTGCCGTCCGGCAACGTGTCACTGCTTGCCTTTTTCCCATCTCTGACTGGATGTCCTCCTGCTTCCTGAAACTCAATCTCTCTAAAACTGAGCTCCTTGTCTTTCCTCCTCCTAATACTGATCCTCCTCTTTCACTCCCCCTTCAAGTTTGTGGTACGCACATCAGTCCATCCTTGCAAGTGTGCTGTCTTGGCGTCATACTTTATTCTGGCCTCACCTTTGAGCCTTTGCAAGCGCGCTGTCTTGGTGTCATACTTGATTCTGGCCTCACCTTTGAGCCTCACATCCAGCATGTTGCCAAATCCTGTAGAGTCCATCTTAAAAACATAGCCTGCATCCTCCACTTTCTTACACAAGATGCTACCAAGGAGCTTGTCCATGCGCTAGTAATTTCCCGCATGGATTATTGTAACCCTCTCCTGATTGGTCTTCCCAAAAGCCATACTGCACTGCTACAGTCCATAATGAATGCTGCTTCCAGACTGATTTTCCTCTCTAGTCGGTTCTCTCACACCTCACCCCTCTATAGTAGTCAATTCAAAGTACTAATTCACACCTATAAAGCATTGAACAACTCTAGTCCCTCTTACATCTCCTCACAGATCCATAGATATGTCCCTTCTCGGGCTCCTTCCGTGACCACCTCGTGTCCGTTGTCCGCACCTATACTGCCAACTCACGCTTGCAGGACTTCTTGCGGGCAGCTCCCTTCCTATGGAATAGCCTGCCTACCGCCATCAGACTCTCCCCTAGTCTTGCATCTTTTAAGAAGTGCCTTAAAACCCATCTATTTAGGAAAGCTTATGGTCTCCCAGAGTAACCTCTACCTCACATATCTGTCTCTTGCTCTCTCCTAAAGGGCAGCCCACCTTATTTGACTGCAAATTCCTGTCCTAATGTGTTTTACACCCCACCTCCTGTAGAAAGTAAGCTCGTTTGAGCAGGGTCCTCTTCAACCTATCATTCCCGTAAGTTTTTTGTAATTGTTCTATTTATTGTTAAATCCCCCTTGCATAACATTGTAAAGTGCTACGGAATCTGTTGGCGCTATATAAATGGCAATAATAATAATATAATGTTTTCATCAACATGTATCTTTCTATTAACAATGTTACCCTTAATTTAATTGTATACAAAACCATTAATGTTATTATTTGAGAATAAATGATAAATATATAGAGATGCTTGTTGATAAAATTAATTATGTCTCAAAAAATAATAATAACTAAGTGTGCATAAACTGTACTCACATAAATACACATAAATGAGAAGTTCCTTATCCTCAAGTGGAACACATTAAGTTAAAAAACCACCCTGGGTAAAGTGAAAGTGAAAAGAGGGGGGGGTGGATTAAAAAAAAAGTTTTCAAAATGTTTCCACTACACCTTTCCATAAAGCTTCAGGATGTGGTGGTCTTATTTAGACCCGTGGTGTCATTGTGCCAAAGTATGATTCCAACGTGCCTTTGCTCTCAATAACGTTATTTTTTTAGATTGAGTGTCTACTTCTGGAGGGATCCACTCCAATCCTATGACCTTGGGGCCCTCTATCAAGTATATCAAGTATACTGATAGAGATGTTTTAGAATATGTATTAGTAATAGATGCACAATTTTCAAAATACTCTCTTCACTTCACATCTTTTAGTAATGCATCCTTTGTGCAAGATAAGCAGTGGTTTATTTCCCTTATTTACAAAGGAGTGCTAGACCCTAGGGGTAAAAAAGAAATGATGGCTTTAAAACTGACATGTGCACTAATAAACAACTGGTGCAATGCTGTTAAAGGGACTTATACTAAAAATAGAAGTTAGGCAGCATTAGATTTATAAAACATGACAACAATTGCCCTATGGGGAAAATTGATGGAGTATTCTATAGTACTGCATGGCCCACTGGGTTTTTTTTTCATTGCACTAAACACGTAATAAGGAAGGGTATGGAATGCAAACAATGTTAGAGATTAAAAAGGAAAAGGGAGTGTATATATATATACACACACACACACACACACGTAAATATATCACTCACATATCTTGCACTCGAGGACTTTAATTTTAACTTGCCTGGTGAAACATTAAGCAGATAATCCACCTTCTAAATAAATGGCACTCCAATGACTTTTCAATTCAAATTTAGCTTCTTTAAATTTTTTCCCAGGGTTTTTGTTGTTGGTGAGCACTGTTGTACTCAGGGTCTATGCCTATTTTTGTGAGGATTTCTGCTTTGGAACTTTGTGGAGCACATACGCAGATCGCTGTTTACATCTTTGCTGTGGGAAAAAAAATGTAAACATTCAAACCAGTATAACATGAGTCTCGGGCAGATAATACAGCATACATTGATACAGTGACCGAACTAATGTAGAGAGTGCAAGAATTTTTTTTTTTAACTAAAAATGCAACTTACAATGACTTCTCCAGTCTCAAAATTATTCAACCTCTTCATGGCAAGGTCAAAAGCCCAAAGCTCATCGCACAGGTTAAAGTTCAGTGAGGTTTCCTGTCACTTTTCGGCACACAGTTGATTATAGCTACAGGTATCTGAAATTTTTTTATCCACAAGTCAAAGGAGGAATATATACCTCCTTCCTTAGACTGTAAAGATATGTGTATGGAGTGAACACATATAATGGTGTATTGATGCAATTCCCTCAGATTTTCAAATTTTAAATTGTACTAGCACTGATCAGCCACAACATTAAAACCACCTGTCCAATATTGTGTATTTCCCCTGCGTGCTACTAAAACAGCTCTGGTTTGTCAAGGCATTGCCTCCACAAGACCTCTGAACATGTCCTGTAGTTGCCAGGTGGGGCCTCCATGGATCAGATTTGTTGATCTAGCAAATCCAACAGATGCTCAATCAGTTTGAGATCTGGGGAATCTGCAGGCCAAGTCATCTTGAACTCTTTAACTTACAGTAGTGATGGTGCGCAACAACAAAAATCGTATTCACTATGGACCTTTAATAGAGAGTGAAAGTAACCCTGTGTACATGAAATGAGGTGTATACAGAGTGGAAATATTATAAGTAATTGAAACACAAACAGTGGTTGTGGTAAAACAAAGCACAATCTGTTGGTATACTTGCAAACATGGAAATCACTCTGACATCTATTAAGGAGACAAAAACAGAAAGAGAGCTCCTAGTGCAGCATAGTAATTCACTTATAGATATATAAAATAAAGCAAACAGAGGTGCTCTTAAGGTATTACACTCACAAGATTGGAGTGGTAAAAGCACCACCTGTTGCTATAGCACTCAGGGAAGATCAGCCCCTAGAGTGCATGGGATCCGTGGAAAAGAAGCTTGCAATCCGGATCTCAGGTAAGTATACTTTATTAATAGCAATTTAAAAACAGCAAAACTTGTTGTGGAGTTAGTTAGTCTGCTCACCAGCCTCAGGAAACCACAAAGAAAGGTCCATATACTCATGCAATGTAAAAAATATTCCGGCTGCTGTCCTGGCTGCTGTTGCCTACTGTCTCCAAATCACTTATTGGTTCCAGGTCTGTAATGCATTTCGCCCCACCCACAGGGCTTTATCAAATGGCTGATGCTTCCTCCCACTGTCCTGTGTCTTATATACACCAGTCCATGTTACCAACCATTTTAGAATCAATACAAACTTTCTCATAAACAAAGTCCAAAAAAAGTCTCTTATTAGTGGCACAGATATTAAAAACTATGAATAAAAAAAAAAATTCCTTTTTCTTAAAGTGGCAGCATACATTGTCACAATCCCACTAAAAATCCACGTAGAAACCTGATTAAGGGACAGACAATATATATAACCCTATATAAATTAGGATGTTTAACATTTCAAAACTTCTTTCATAGCAGCTCATTTGTATTAAAAAAAAAGAGACAAAACTACTTATATAAAAAAATATATACATATATAAAATAAAATAAAAAATAATAATAATAATAATAAAAAAAATATTGAACTCTTTGTCATGTTCCTCAAATTATTCCAGAACCATTTTTTCAGTGTGTCAAGGTGCAGTGTCCTGCTGAAAGAGGCCACTACCATAAGGGAACACCACTGCCATTAAAGGTGTACATGGTTTGCAACGATCTCTACAACATAACTTCCACATGAATGCCAGGACTTCAGGTTTCCTAGCAAGAACCTTGTCTAGAGCATAACACTTATTCCATCGGCCTGCCTTCTTCCCATAATATATCCTGCTGCCATTTGTTCCCCAGAATGACGCACACACACAGCCAATTGATCTGAAAGAAAATGGGATTTATCAGACCAGGCAACCTTCCTCCATTGCTCCATGGTCCAGTTCTGAAGCTCGTGTCTCCATTGAAAGTGCTTTCAATGGTGGACAGGACATCATGGGCTATATCATATAGCTATGCAGCATATTGTATTGCACTGTGTGTTCTAAAACCTCTCTATCATGCCATCATTACATTTCTCAGCAGTTTTAGCTACAATAGCTCTTATTTATGGGCCGACCACATGGACCCATTTTAATCAATGAGCCTTGGGTGCCCATGATCCTGATGCCGATTCACCGGTTATCCTTCATTGCACCATTTTGATAGGTACTAACCACAGCATAACAGGAATACTCCACAAGTCTTACCATTTTGTATTAAAGACTCTTGTCAAAGTCCTCTGATTTTGTTTTGTTTGTCCATTATTCCTGCTTCCAACATGTGGAATTCAAGAACTGACTGTTCAGTTGCTGCCTAATATATCCAACCTATTGACAGGTGCCATTGTAATGATATAATCAATGTTATTCACGTCACCTGTCAGTGGTTTTAATGTTGTGACTGAGCAATGCATATTGATGGTTTAGATGAATACTGTGCACAGCAGTTCTAGTCATTAGACTAGATGTGGAACCATTACAGGTATTAAATGATAAATTCTGTAAACAACTGCTGGACCCTCATCCTTGTCTGGGAGGTACTCTGTGGCATTTTTGTTTATAGCAACACAAAATTTCATTTTTATTTAATTTCAATCAATTAGAATTTGTCACATATTTTTATACAGTGTTTATATGTTCCAATCGAAAATGACATCTACTTTCAACATGGAATGTCTATTTAAAAGTTAGTTTAACCCCTTCATGGTGGATTACTTGCCAAGACCGTTATGCTATAATGAGGTTTTTCAAACTCCTTGTCATGAAGACGTTAATCAGTGTTTGAAATGTGAGATGTTTCAGCTCATTGATTTGTTGCCTAATTAAATATGTATGTTCTAACTGACCACTATGTGTTCCTTTATCAAAACGTGCAGTTAAGGCTAATTGAATAATTTTTCCAACCAGCTAAGTGAATCATTAGCAATTTCTCAGAAGACACTAAAGCTTAGATGTTGGATTCTCTGGAGTAAATTCGGTGGAATCCTCAAAGAGCACAGTATCTATTAAGTGTTTGGGCATTGAAAATGTCACAATATCTTAATTTCTGTTTTATATTTCTGAAAATCACCATTGCACAAATTTCATTTTATGAGTCTCTATTAAGTGTTTCAATAGTGTAATTGTGCATTCCTATACATTATATTTTATATATTTACTGAAAAAAATTAACTATGCTTTTTCTGTTTTTAAATTGTATGCACATTGAAACTGAACCAGACAAACTGTATTTTTCAGAAAAGGGAATACATAGGATCTTTTTAAACGTAAATAGACTAGTATGATTAACCAACAGACTTCTGTACCGGGAGAAAATTCTCAGCCAAACATTTTTTGCTGAAAATAAAACTTATTTCAGAACTCGAGAATTTTGGCAATTTGTTGGTTCGGCTCAGCTCGGCAAAATATCAGTACCAAAAAATTTCATTTTTGAACTGAATCAGATGAACCAAAATGGTGCGATAATGGGCTAATCAGTGCATTGTAAAATATATACATAATAATATACATAACATAGAATAATATTACATCTTCCTACACTTTGCTTTACAAAGAGGAAAAAGAGGAAAAAGAGGAAAAAGAGGAGGAGCAGTAAAAATATGAATATTTATATGTTATATCTTCATTATTTAAATAAGTCTGCATTTTTGCTCTGCATTAGGGAATTCAACCGATCACCCAATCAGGCCAAGTTTGGAAAAATTGCAGTTCAGACCACAACAAATCTCCAAGTCGATTAGCCAGTGAAGACAGTTTTATATTATTTTCCTTTATTTAACTTTATTACACTTTCAGGGTTATGTTTAAAAGACATTGCTAGTGCAAACATCTGGAGATGAATCAGAAAAACATTGCTCTCATTTCCATAGTATTGCTTGGGTTTAACTATGTTGCCACAAAACAACAATTTATATAATATCCTTATTTGTTTTGTTTTTACACACTCTCCCATTTACGTATTAGAAATTGGAAATATGACAAGGTTTCCATACTAGATTACACATATTACTTCATTGTTCAGATTAAGAATTTCCCATTTTGGTTGTAAATTGTATTAACCTTTTGATATGCTGCTTTGTGTTGGGTTGTGTGATTTTGATTTTGACCAAACATATTTGTTCACATCAATCTCATTCTACTCAAATGTCACATTACCTACTTCCAGGACGAGGTGTCCCTTGTGTTTTTACATCTTTCCTGTGACAATTTTGATGCTGGATACTGGCTGTCAAAGTTATTTCATGTACCACAGGCTATGCATCATTCTCGTGGGATGTATCACAGAGCACTTTTTGTACATTATTTTACCTGATCTATTCTGACAATGCAGTTGTGGGGTGCCAATGCTACCCATATTAATTCAGAATACCTGTTGCCCTGTCATGGTTTTCGTATACCTGAGAGCATACTCCTATTATTCAATCTTATTTGGTTTTTCATCTGGCTTAGACCTGACCCTCCTGTTATCTTACACTTTGGCTTGTTTACTCGTATTATCACTCTTCTGCTATCCTCAACTTTGGCTTGCCTCTGTTATCAGGTGTGTCTTAACTTCTTATTGGCACTGCATTAATCCCAGCCATCCTAAGGATTATTAATGTATGACTATGCATTGTTTTTATTTTATTTTTAGTTAGATACATAGTCCTAATTTTTGGACCTTATAGAATCCTGACAGCAAAGCCAGGAGCACACATATTCTAAACTCCCTACTGGGATTGTCTCTAAAAAAACTTTTTGCCGAACTAACTCATAAAGAGGTCCTACTAGATTTAGTGTCATCAAATGGAGATTCGGTATCAGATATTACTGTAGGTGAAAGTTTAGGATCCAGTGATCATCAGTTAGTGTGGTTTAATATAAGAACAGTGACTGTAAAGGAGTCATTATCAGACTGGAGCAACGTAAATGGAGTCCAAGAGAAATGGGATTATTTAAATGTTGCACTGCTGAAGGCCACAGAAAATTGCATTAGGCTTGTCAGTAAAAGCAAAAAAATCAAGAAACCACTGTGGTGCTCTGCAGATGTGGCCAAAATAGTAAAAAACTAAAAGTTAGCATTTAGTAATTATAAAAAAAAAAACGAGTGAGGAAGACAGAATGATCTATAAGATTAGACAGAAAAAGGCTAAGCAAGTTATAAGGGCTTTCAGGTCACACACAGAAAAGAAAATAGAACAGTCAGTAAAAAAGGGGGAAAAACATTTTTTAGATACATAATGAGAAAAGGAAAGGGAAACAAGGATTAGTTAGATGAAAAACAAAAGAAGGAAGTTATGTAGAAGAGGACAAAGTTCTAGCTGACTGCCTCAATTAATATTTTTGTTCGGTATTACTAATTTGTCCCTCAGATGGGAAAAGGGACAAATTAGTAATTTGTTACATGTGAGTTTACAGAGGAAGAGGTTCTATTTCAGCTGTTGAAAGTAAAGACAAATAAGTCAGTATGACCTGATAGAATACACCCAAAGTTATTAAAAGTAATCTTTACTTAGTATTAGTAAATTTGGCTGAAAGACCAATTCAGGTCTTTCAGCCTTTTAGTAGATAGCTCTCTAATACCATGGGAATTAGGGAGTTATCTACTTATTCATTCCTGTCATTACATTGACTGGCCAAGTAACTTACATTTTATATGAATGTGTGTTACTTGATTGTTGTAAGTGTTGCAAATGCTTACAGCTGAATCCTGGCTATGTTTGTATACTTTTTATTTAAAATTGTATACAGTGTAACATTCTTCTTCTTCCACTGGGTAAGTATATAAGTACTTAGGCAATACATTTTACTTCCTTTTGCAGCCCTCTAGTCCTTTCCAGGACTTTTTTAGAGCCATTTTAGTGCCCAAAAGTTCGGGTCCCCATTGACTTCAATGGGGTTCGGGTTCGGGGTCAAGTTCGGGTCAAGTTCGAGTCCCGAACTCAAACTTTTTTGCTGAAGTTCGTCCGAACCTGACAAACCCGAACATCCAGGCGTCCGCTCAACTCTATTGGTGACATGTTTAGGGCGGCAGGGAAGGGGTCAGGTGAGGAGAGATATATCCAGGTGTTGTCAGAGTACAGGTGGTAGTGGAATTCAAATGAATTAATGAGTTTGCCAAGAGAGGCAGTATAGAGATCAAACAAAAGGGGACCAAGAACTGAACCTTGGGGAACTCTGACTGAGACAGGACGAGGAGAGGAGGTGCTGTTGGAAAAAGAGACACTAAAGGAGTATTGGGAAAGATAGTAGGAGAACCATTAGAGGGCTGTGTCACAGAGACTAGGAAATTGAATATTAAGCAGAATCCCATTCCCCAGTTTTACTCTTCATGACACCCAGAGACTGCAGCCTTCTCAGCTCTGTTGATAATGTTGAGTTTACAAATCCATGTTTTCAGTATAAATTTCCTCTAACCTGGACATATAGGGCAGAGAGTGTTGGACTAACCCATGACTAGCACACTCAGCCAATCACTGCCATCCAGGATGAAACTGATTTGTGAAGAGCCCAGTTTTAGTCAAACTACTCTTAACCTTCCCACACTCTAGGCCAGGGGGAGGCAATCTTCATCACACCAGATGTGGAGGACTAATCTCCCATAATATTCTTACAGCCATAAGGCAGGCAAAGCATCAGGGAAAATACAGTCCACCAAATCGGCAGTGCCAAAGGATATATAACCTCTACGCTATATAACCAATACACCTAGTGGTTATGTTCCTCTAATTGTTCCTTTAATGTGGGACAGTCACTTTCTCTTCTACCAGATGATATTTGTAATTTTTTAAGCCTTTAAAGAGCAATAATAAAACTAATTTATTATAATAATCTGGTCCATAAAAGTGGGTCTTTAAACTAAAAAAAAATATATATTAAAAATATGTATACTCTTTTATTGATCATCATCAATATAATATCTACTCAAATTTTTATTGTTTTAGTAAAGTCTTCCTTTATCAATCTTAGGGGACATGAGCTTTGTTCTACACTGCTATTTTTTTATTCTAAGAACATGAGTACTATGAATAGCCTACATGCCACAAACTGTGATATCACACTTCTTATCTTTATTGTTAGAGTTGGGTTAATACTAAACAAACAGTAGGGTTATAATGTTAACATTTATGCAGATAACTCTACAATCTATGCTAAGCAGCTTTTCTTGAAGGATAAGAGGCGACTCTATTAAAATACATTTTTCTGGAACTCTGATAGTTCCATTTTAGTTCAATTTTTGTGACAGTGGAAACAAATGTTTATTTAAATAACAAATGAACTATTCTCAATTAAAAATCAAGCAAACTGGTGGATGGACCATGATTTTTAATTTGGACATCCTACTACATTTTATATTAACAATTGTGCCTTATACATAAACACATACTGTCCAAAACATATGGTAAGAATATGGATCATATAAAAATTTATAATATACATTGATTAAGGTATTGTAATTTATGCATCTCACCAAAATACATCAAGGTAATCTCATGAAGTTTTGTAATGTCACTGTGATACCAATAGATGTGCTAAGGTAAAATATCTGAATTGGCTAAAACTAGGCTCCACATATACTCTACACTTTTCTTGCCTGGTTAAGTAATAGTTACTATCTGGTATGCTCACTCCAGTTCCCTATACTTTCTGATACATATTGGCTTTATTTTGGGATTTTTTTGATTTATACATACTGATGATAGATGAATGTGATCAAAATAGAATACTTAATTTCAGCACTCATTCTTACCTGACACCTTGTTAAAAAAATATCAATAATAATAACATTTAGCGATGTAGGTTTGAAAACAGTTGTCAACGTTGACTGAGCGTGGTGGCAGTTGTGACAGATAGTGGTCCATATAACTATGAGATCATCAGATTGCATATTCTTCCTGCAAATGGTAGCTGCTTTTGCAGTCTGGGATGTATTCATATATTTAACAGAACTTCACATAATCTTTGTATTCTTATTCTAGAACCATAAATCTCCCATTTTTAAAAGAGCAGTAAGTGAAAGCTACTGTACATCTTTTAAAGCTTTTCATAAATCATTAGACACCTTACACTGAAAACACATCACAGGGGGTTTTAATTTGAATGAAATATAACCACTCTGATCTAGAGGTATAATGCTTCATTCATCAAATTCTGTTAAATGCATGTACTACAGCAAAGGCACGGAACAAAGTTATTAACTTATTAAGCTTTGATGTTCAGAATTTGTAAAAAAAAAAAAAGAATGAAATATTCTACTGAGCATTATGTTGACACTCTTGCTTTCTTCAGGGAAGTTAAAAGAAAGATTATTTGTACGAGTAAAGTATGATACATGTATACAAATGGAAAGTGGCCTTCCAGAAAAAAACAATACACCTGTAGAGATATTGTTTTCTGAAAAGGTCACTTAAACACACCAGTGTGGCTTAATTCACTTTTAACCACAAAGCAAACATGTGTAAGAAACCTACAGTCAAAAGGTTTACATTTCTAAGGATATTTAATTTATCTTAGCTAACATTTGTTATATAGATTTTAGTACCATAAAAAGTATTTATATTTTAGGTTTGCTCTATTTTTGCACGTTTGTTATTCTGAAGTTTCAGATCTTCATACAAATTGTAATTCAATACAAAGGGTACCTAAATAAACATAATTCCATTTTTAAATAATAATTATATTTAAGGAAAAAGGTTACCTAACACTAAATACAATTTTCCCCTCTGAAATGTAATAAATGTATTTGTCATCTTTAGCAGCAACATTTGTCAAACCTCTGTGAAGGCCTACTCATTGAAGAATATCTCTAATTCGGTGACACTGGATGATTCTCAAACTGCTTGTTTAATGTCTTGACACAGCATATCGTTAAAATGTAATTTGATTATGTCACTCTAAAACTTTCATTTTGCTTTTTTTTTTGAAATTCTAAATTGCCATTAGGTTTAGCTTTGACTTAATGTTCTCCTGGATAAGATAATCATGCTTCAGCTTCATAGCATATACTGATAATCTGGTATTCTTCTTCAGAATCTTCTGATAGAAAAAAAAGAGATTATTAAGAGAAAACAGAGATTATTGTGTCTTCAGACACGTCTTCCAGGCCCTGAGGCAGTAAACATTCCAACACCATCACTATACCACCATCATTTTAGACCAGGGCTGCCCAATAGATGTTGCAGAACTACAACTCCTACGATGCTTTGAATGCCTTTAGAATGCATTTAGAATGACAAAGCATCATGGGAGTTGTAGTTTTACAACATCTGGGGATCTACCTGTTGGGCAGTCCTGTTTTAGACTGTTGGTATGATATTATTTTGAAATGCTGAGTTTGCCTTGTGACAGGCATAATGACACCTGTGTCTACCAAAAGGTTTCTTTTGACTCATTTATTCACAGAACATTAACTCAAAATATTTGAAGGCCATCAATATGCTTTTTTGAAATACGAGACTAGTACTAATATTTCTCTAAGATAGCATTGGCTTACAACCAGGTCTCCCATGAATTATTTTCCTACTGGGTTTTATTCTTACTGTCAAATCATGAAAACATTAGTAGG
This sequence comes from Pelobates cultripes, assembly GCA_933207985.1. NCBI lineage: Eukaryota > Metazoa > Chordata > Amphibia > Anura > Pelobatidae > Pelobates > Pelobates cultripes. The sequence goes on from OW240915.1 coordinate 318,375,086, forward strand.
CCAACAACTCCTGGGACGATTTGTCACTATTTCAAGATATCTAAATTTGAAGATTATAGCTTTCACTGTAGTTGACATGGGAGTCCCAAAACCTTGGCAATATAGTTTTATTACTTCACAGGCTGATGTATGTTATCTCTAGATCTTCTGGAATTTCTTTAGATTTTGGAACAGCATGCTATTTGTTATCCAATCCAATGATTACTTAAATTTTGTTAATGGGTTAAATGAGTTTCTAAAAGTGTACTTTTATGTTTACTTTTTTACAAGATCATCTTACCACACATTACATAGTTGCCACATTTCTTTGCAAAATGTACTGATCTGCTCAGATATTACTTGTTCAAAACGTGTGTTATCTGTAAATAATTATATGTGAACCGGATGCCCATTTCAAGAATATTAATAAATAGATTAAAGAGAAATGAATTAATTGCAATCCAATTTGACAACTACTCTATCCAGTCTATCTTCAGGCCATATTTCAATTCAAAAAGAAGTATGTTAATCGAATGCAACTGATTTTAATTTATACACATATTTTTTATGTAGAACCATACCAAATACCTCAACATAATCCAAGTAGATCCATCCATTGTCAGATGTACTTACATTCACCTTGCATGGAATGTAATACATTTAGTTTGAAATGATGAGTACTTCATAAAACTTTCACTCCTAATAATATTATTTTAATATTTGTTTAAAAAATACTATCCCTTAATAACCCTTAATATCTCCTTGTATTCCTTTGTCTGCCAATAACATGTTTGAGATTGATGTATGTCACTATGATTTCCATATATAAATCCATTAGCTCTTTTATTCTGAAAAGAAAACGTATTAACTTATGCCTTTTCTTGAATCTTAATAACTAGCACATACATTGCAGATTTCAACTGAATATCATTTTTGTTATACATCAATGTTACTATTGTTTTAAAATTAAACAGTGAGAACAGAAGTAGAAGAATCTGCACCACAATATATCCATAGGTTGAGATCATTCTGCCCAGGCATGCAAGTAAGAGCTGTATTTAAGCTCCCTGGAAGTGTGAGTGTACAATTTGTAATTTTCCTTACTCTATCAAGAAGTTTTTAACTTACTACACTATCAGTTCTTTTTGTTGTTTCCCTTTAAAAAAAAAATATTTACTATTTCTCATACTGATATTATTTATTCTTATAAATAATAAATTTTTTGATATTTGAATATTTGAAAAAATAAAAGTTGAAAACTTTATCTAAAAATATTACATCATTTGAAAAACTTATCCAAAATAATAAATCAAGGTCAAGGTGGGTCATTCTTCAAACTTTCAAGTTAGGATGTACTTTGGAAAGAGTAACCACAATATGGTGCGGCTGTAAAACCCAGACCCAATTCTAAATACTACGTCTTTTATAAAAAGACAAATGTGAAGAAGAATAAGTTGGCACAAAAAAAAAAATAATTAATATTATTATTTATGTTATTATTTGTGTCATTTAGTTCAGTTACCCTTAGCCGAAGTATTAGAATCTATATGTGACTCAGTGTCTGGGGAATTAAAATCTCCACTGATTTATTGGCCTATTGGCCAAATGTGCAGTATTTTAAATTACAACAGCTGATATATTTCATCAGTTTTAATTTTAATGGTATTCTAGCATATTCCTACCATGAATATTTTTGCCTCCCTTATGTCCCATGGAAATGTTAACTTAAGCTCTATCCCACACATAATTAAATAACATTTACTTAATGCTAGACTTTAATTTACATTTGACATTCAATCACCCCTCCCCTTTCCTATCCTCTCTTATTTTCTAACCATATACATTTATATAAATTACCTGCCCAACCATGCCACCGTATTTCAGTAAAACCAATTACATCATTCAGTTTATCACATGCCAATAATGTTATGTTTCTAAAACCATAGTAATAAAAATGACATAACGCTACCTTGAATAAGGACTAATGAAAATTAGCATCTCTCTCTTCGTTGTGACACTTTGTCTAGAGAAAAACAAGATTACCCTTGAGAATCTATTTGCAATCTTGTGTGTTTCTCCATTCTCATTACTGTCATAGCCCATAGCAAATTATGATTTGGGCTACTTATTTTTAGAGGCATCCTTGGCAAAATAAAAGTCATCAGAAGGCATGGAGCATGAATATGTTTGATGCAATCCCAAAGGAAATTATGTAGTCACATATTTAGTGACAGAGTAAAGCATTTAGTCACTATGGGAGATATGCCTTTCGCTACTCAACAGGATCAAACAATATGTTCGTTACAGCACTGATTTGATCACTTATATAATGAAAAAAATAATAGATGTGTCTAACAATAAGGTGTACTGTTTTAGAGCAGGTTATTGGAAAATAAAAAAACAGTTGAGAATATTGCTCTATTAACTGTGTGTGTATCTACAATATTTACAAGGAACCAATGTAATATGAAGCTGGGTTGTTCAACTTTAGCTTCAATATGGTGGATATCCTTGTGCAAGTGATTAAAAAAAAATCACGGTTACATTTATTACTGACTTATATTTGTATATTTTAAACTTCTAAACAATTTCATTCACTGATACATGTGTGGCATAAGAGATGATTATTTATGCATATTTAGATAATAAAATGTTACCGTGTGTGGTGTGTGTTTATTTTTGTAGAAAAAGTATTTATTTCATCCTAATTCTGACACCCAGCATTATTATTGTGTATGATGTATATAGTATAATGTACTAAAATAAAACATACACAAAAGATACACATATAAATAACAATTAACATAGTTCTAGTCATAGTTTTCAACTTACCTCCCCTCTCCCTTCAGCAAGCTGGAAGGTAATGACTTTAACTCACTTCGTCCCAGCGAGTCACATGGGGAAACTAGC